>OX359268.1:43111234-43281234 GCA_947179155.2 Hedera helix
ATTATTTAAAGTTAATTAAATAATAAATAATAAAATTATATAGTAAATACTCAAATATCATTAGTTATTATTTAATAATAAATAATAACTAACTAAATTTATTTATTATTTAAAGTTAATCAAATAATAAATAATTAAATAATCAATCTTAGTTGTCTTTAATTATTATTTAATAGTAATTAAATAATAATTAATTAATTTATCATCCTTGTTTATTATTTAATATTAATTAAATAATAATTAGTTTAATCGTAAATTCAGAAGATATAATATTAACTAGATTAATATTTACAACATTTAAATATTAATCCAAAATACTTATTATATAAAAAAAATATAATATTAAACTAACTAGATTAATATTTACAACATTTAAATATTAATCCTAAATACTTATTATATTTGAAAAAAATATAATATTAAACTAACTAGATTAATATTTACAACTTTTAAATATTAATCCTAAATATTTATTATATTTGTAAAATATAATATTAAACTAACTAGATTAATATTTACAACATTTAAATATTAATCCTAAATACTTATTATATTTGAAAATATAATATTAAATTAACTAGATTAATATTTACAACATTTAAATATTAATCCTAAATACTTATTATATTTGGAAAAATATAATATTAAAATAACTAGATTAATATTTACAACATTTAAATATTAATCCTAAATACTTATTATATTTGAAAAATATAATATTATATACCTAAATATCATTTTTGTATTATTATTATTTTTGTTATAATTTTAAATTAATTTTTAAACATTTAAATTAATTAAAATTATCCAGAATGGCAATTCTGTAATTAAGTCGAAAAACTGATACGAGGGCAATTTCGTAATTACGCAGAAAAAGACCGGAGGGGCAATCTGGTAATTTCGTCGGAAATTTATTACCGCGCATGGCGCGCGTACCAAATAAACGGACCAAAACGGTGCCGTTTTGTGAGAACAGGAATCGGCCTCCGCGCATTGCGCGCGGAGTAAAATTTTCTTACGCCAAACGGCGTCGTTTGGCTCCGCGTTTTTTCAGAAAATTGGCTGGCGCGCATTGCGCGGCCAGCCCTTTTTTTTTTTCCACTCGCAGAAGGTGAACAGTGCTTTTTAATACACAACTTAATAAAATTTATACCTTCAAATAAACTTTAACTCCTCAATAAAAATCCAAAAAAATTACCAATAACTTAACAACAATTTATAACATGAAAATTTAATTTTTTCATGATTTAATATAAAAAAATTTTTATAAAAATTTTTACATCACATAAACTACCACCAATCATAACTTTTTATGTATAACTCCATTTTGAGTGATTCAAACTTTATTTTTCTCATGATTTAATGTTCTATAATATTATAACATTAAATCTAAATTTTATAAAAATTATTTTTGGACATTAATTCCAAAACTTGTTTACACACTATTAAACACATATTTTAGCATACAAAATATACCAAAATACAAACCAAGCCTATTAAACTCAAGCATGACATAGATATTACTACTACACATTATTAACTATATTAACATGTTTATACTAACATGATAATTTATTTAATTTAAAAAAAACAAAACTATATTTAAAATAACCATTACCTCATTTTAATGGCTATCTTCATTTTTCTTCCAAACTAGGTTGTGAATGTCATGAACTAACTTATGCTTTCTTCTTCTTCCTTGAAGCTCCACCCAAAATCTCTCTCAAATATTTATCCTCTCAATATTTGCAAAGTGAAAGAAGAAAAATGACTAACAATTCTCTCTCTCTAAAGACTTAAGTCTTCCATAATGTATAGATATATATCTTATATCTATGAAATTATACCAACACAAGTTAGCTATTGGATGCTTACACAAGGAAGTTCACCCATGCCTTAGTTGGTGAGGATTTTATGGGAAAAGACTCACCAAAAATTAAAACAAGCAACCTAATTATTTAAATAATTAAATAATAAAATAGCAATCAACTAACTCTTTTCTTTTCTCATCCTTGCCGGCTGATTTCTTCTTTTCTTGTCCCAAATTCATTGTCCAAGTCACTTTTTAAATTAATAATAGTTAAATTAAGTATTTTCCAAGTGGGCCAAACATTGGGCTTTAATTTAAAATACCAATTGGGCTTCTATTAAATTGTTTGGGCTACTAAATTGTCAAATTTTATTATTCTCCACTTGGGCTACTAATTGACCCATGTTGGGCTAATTTAATAATTTACACATTATTTATTCAATCCATGATTAAATAAATAATTAAATTGAATAAATAATTAAATATTTTAACCCATAGGTATTAAATTACGAAATGGACTAATAAATATTATTATTAATAATTCACATTATTTACATTAATTAATAAACATATTAATTAATTTATTATATTTAATTCACTCATTATATTCAATTTAATTGAATATTTAATTAATGACAACTTATCAATTATTTTGATATTAAAACTTTAGAGTGTATTTGCTAATAATAATATATATAATCTATATATATTATTTATACACATTACTTTACCACAAAACAATTTCACAATAATTTATGAAATTAAAATAAATACAATATATAATTTAATATATATTATTTAGGCCATAAATTAAATTATTTAATACATTTACATTAAATAATTCATTTCTCATCAATTATGGAAATAATTCCATTTACCCGAAAATACATTAAAATAATAATATATTTACTCAATTTCTTATTTAAATAATTTATTAAATTATTTAATTAATATTACACAAATAATTGTATAATTAAATTTCTCACTCTCATAAATCATTTACAATGATTTATTTAATTATAGAATATATTCATTTAATATATTCAATTACTATTTAAAATTTCTCAATTAATTTAAACCCTTTGTATATATGTACATATATATGAAATTAAAGGTTGTACATATATACAATTACTAATCTCCCTTAATTAATTCAACTACTTTATATAATTTATAATTATATAAATTACATAATTATTCCTCACAAATAATTTATCAACAATTTGCATAATTGTTGATTAATGAATAAATTAATTCCACAATAAACCTTTTAATTCAATTCGGATTAATTTAATATTAATCTATCTATTTATCACAATTTAATTAACCATTAAATTATGTTACTAAATATGCACGCATATATATATATATATTCATATAAATACATATTTAATTTACACGCAACCACGTCGCATAATTACATAACTCCACTAATTAATTCTCTTAATTTAATTAGACTTGCTGTTAGTCAAGTTTATTGAATTATCACTTTACTTGCTAACTTATCAAAAATTTTGATATCACCATATCTAAGTTAGTCCGTTAAATTTAATTTGGACCTCTATTTATCTATCACTACTAGGTTATCAAACTCCAACCTTTATTAAATATTAAATATTTTATTTCTAATTCATTTAAATATCCGGGATATTACATTCACCCCTTCTTCTAAAAATTTCGTCCCCGAAATTATCTCATACACATTTCTACCAATTTTCATCTCTGAGTATAACTCTTTACTCATCAAAGTCTATGACCACCCTTTTTCTAGGAAGTTTATACTTCTAAGCTCATAATTCCAGAACAATGGAATATCTTGCAGAAGAATAAATTGAAAATCAATATCTTACAGAAGAATAAATTGTAAATCAAAATATTCATTAAAACTTTCATAATATGCTGAGGAGTCATAAAGACTGTGAACATGGAATTAACTGAATTCCGAATAAATAGTATTTATCCCTGTAAATACTTATAAACAGAGTGTTTATCAATCACAAAGACTGAAAACATTCCATAGGTGTACGCTAGGTGATCAGCCTATCGTACTTCTGCGTTGTGCAGAACGTTTGAGTTGGGCGCCAGTCGGAGCTATATGCCGACCAAATACATCTGCTTTAGCTGACAGAATATATTTGTTTTTGCACTTGTTCACCTCAGACTTACTACAAAATTCCGTTCCAAAATAATTTGGATTGGATAATAAACTTGAGTCAATTCTGTCTAAAAGTGTCCAGTCAAAATAAATGACAAAGACTCTCATCATTGAACTGTTCGTATATTACGAACTAAAAATCATTTTAGATTAGTTAAAATAACTGTAATTCATTTTTAGGACTTTATGATACCGCACCGTTGCAACAGTGCGTTGAGGATTCCGTCCTTTTCATCTCTGCACCATGGCTTTAATGGCGTGGATGATTTTATAAATACATTTTGATATTTTTAAATCAATTTGTCTAGCCGAAACAATTAGCATAGACCCTTTTTTTTACACGTTTCAAAATACTGAAAATCATTTTATGACTTTGTCATATTACATCGTACCATATTGGGCTTTAAACATCCACACTCGGTCACTCTGCATTGATGACTCCATCACTTATCATCTCTGCACTAAATGCATTAATGATTTCAAAAATACATTTGTCTTTTCAAAAGCACAAAAGTGCGAATTTAGCACGATTTTAAGAATTTCAAAATCTAGCATAGCTAGAAGATTTGGAATACCCTAAAACCTCAAAACACCTCAAATTTTTTCCTCCACATTCTTTTCCAGCTTAATAACTATATCTATTATAGCCTTAACCTGACTACTTAAATATATCCATACTTACTGTTCATCAAACTTACCACGTATTTGGGCTCAGCAACTTACCACAATCATATGGTTTGAGGAACTTGTCCTAGTCAGGCCAAAGTCGCCCATTCGCTGAGGGGCTCCACCACATGACTATGAGTCACGAACTTACTATGCGTGTCAGTTCTCAGAACACGAACTTATCTTAACATCCTCTACCTATCCGTTATACACATGAGAAAAGAATCACCTTCTCAACATACATATAGTGAATAGCGCGACACCAGGTTTCAGTTGATTATCATTATAGGAAGCCAAGTGGTCGTCAAACCAAACACAATCTCCTGCCCATACAAGAAATTGGTCAACTCAGCCACTAATCAATATAGGAAGTTAAGCGGTCGTTAAACCAAGAACAAATATATCAGTTTCCCAACTGTTCAACACTGTAAGGAACACCTGCCATCAGTGCATACGCTTATCCTACGATACACACTGATCGTGCCAAGTTTCGCAGCAGCATCTCCCAAATTGGTTCGCTGACATATCATAGCCCCCGCCCATACAAGGGTTCGTTCAACTCAACCACTATATTAATATAGGAAGCTAAGCGGTTCTAAAACCAAGCACAAATCCCCTGCCCATACAAAGAAATTGTACAACTCAACCACTAATATGAGTCCTCAATTAAAAACCTACAAACCTCTAACTTCTCTTAACTTGATATGAATTTTGTCAATTCATGCCTTATCACACGCAACACTTCAAGAGTCCACTTGTTACTATTTCAATATCTTCATTGTTATAATACCATGCTATCAAAACCACCTCTTTATCATTTAACAAACCATTTGTCATTCCATGATTTTACTATGATCATCGTGATCTTATAACACAATTGATTTCACTGTACTATTTCTCCTTTATTCTAGGATCGTTTAATCCTATCATCTTATCATTCATCTCTGATCATTTTACTGTACGATCTTTCTCTTTTTAAATTCTTGAATCAAGTGTTCCCTGATTCTTATTCCATTTATTTGGATTACACTCATTGAAGATCCTTCTTTGAATCTTTTCATATATCTATGTATCTATATAGATTTATTTCCTCCTTTATGAACTGTATATGTTCACTTCTAAACTCTATCTGAGTTTATCCTTCCACTGTCTTCATTATCTTTCCATGATTATAGCCTAAGGTACTGCTACCTAAGAACTATAACCTATCAGCTCTGATACCAACCTGTGACGACCCCAAATCCGGGTTCCTTTAACCCTGGACCTGGTTCATCACTATACATCATCATCATACATGTTCTATAACTAATGCGGAATATATAAACATAAATTGTTTATTCTACAACATTTTCCAAGGTTTCTAACCTTAACTTACATATATACCTTTAGATTCATAAAAAGGTTTACAAAATTACTTACATCATATAACAATTTAGTTATAATGCATAACATTATAATCTTGTCTGTTGCTTCTGTCTCCGTCTCTCCTTGGACATTCGTATTATTCTGAAATTTGTTATCATGATATAGCAAGAGTGAGCAACGACTTTGCTCAGCAAGTTTAAATACGATAACGATATATCATGATTGAAAGAAAGAATAAGCTTTTGAATTTTCAACAATATAATGATTGTGAAAGAGTACGAGTCATAATTTCAATAATTGAATGACTAAATTAATAAATGTTGAGTGTCAATAATGACCATGAACAATTTAACTGAACCTTATGGTAATGAAGGTGATCAGCCTTTCATACCTGATGAACACATGCAACATGCACTATGTGCGAATCAACAATTTAAAGATGTGGAATAATTATACAGAATTAAACCATAGCATGCTTGAAACGTAATAACTTGAATTTGAGTTAGGGACTTGAACAATAAAATAATATATTCTGCTCGAATATAAATTGAGTAGGGTTTAGGAAACTTGCCTGTCTGCTCAGCTACAATTAATGTCTAGCTTTAACTAACTGGCTTTGAAAGACCTAACATTAGTAAAGTTGGTCTAATAATTAGTACAGCGTATTTGTACAACTATACGCTCATTAAGAAACTTATCTACCACACATAAGTACTAACACATAATTTACATCAGTCAAAACAATATTATTAACCTTATAGACCCTTAATCATATTAGGTTAATAATTTAATAAATTAGAAAATGTTTTTCTTAAGTGTTGGACACTTATTAAACTATTAAACAATTTATTATAATTGTTTAAACAAAAGAGTTAAAAGACATTTTCTTTATTTCATTAAATCTAATTTCATTTAATTACTATTTATCATTAATTAAATAGTAAGTAATTAACTACCTTTAGTTATTATTTAATAATAAATAATAACTTACAAGATTTATTTATTATTTAAAATTAATCAAATAATAAATAATTATATTATATTAAAAATAATCAAATATCTTTAGTTATTATTTAATAATAAATAATAACTAATTAACTAGATTCATTTATTATTTAAAGTTAATTAAATAATAAATAATAAAATTATATAGTAAATACTCAAATATCATTAGTTATTATTTAATAATAAATAATAACTAACTAAATTTATTTATTATTTAAAGTTAATCAAATAATAAATAATTAAATAATCAATCTTAGTTGTCTTTAATTATTATTTAATAGTAATTAAATAATAATTAATTAATTTATCATCCTTGTTTATTATTTAATATTAATTAAATAATAATTAGTTTAATCGTAAATTCAGAAGATATAATATTAACTAGATTAATATTTACAACATTTAAATATTAATCCAAAATACTTATTATATAAAAAAAATATAATATTAAACTAACTAGATTAATATTTACAACATTTAAATATTAATCCTAAATACTTATTATATTTGAAAAAAATATAATATTAAACTAACTAGATTAATATTTACAACTTTTAAATATTAATCCTAAATATTTATTATATTTGTAAAATATAATATTAAACTAACTAGATTAATATTTACAACATTTAAATATTAATCCTAAATACTTATTATATTTGAAAATATAATATTAAATTAACTAGATTAATATTTACAACATTTAAATATTAATCCTAAATACTTATTATATTTGGAAAAATATAATATTAAAATAACTAGATTAATATTTACAACATTTAAATATTAATCCTAAATACTTATTATATTTGAAAAATATAATATTATATACCTAAATATCATTTTTGTATTATTATTATTTTTGTTATAATTTTAAATTAATTTTTAAACATTTAAATTAATTAAAATTATCCAGAATGGCAATTCTGTAATTAAGTCGAAAAACTGATACGAGGGCAATTTCGTAATTACGCAGAAAAAGACCGGAGGGGCAATCTGGTAATTTCGTCGGAAATTTATTACCGCGCATGGCGCGCGTACCAAATAAACGGACCAAAACGGTGCCGTTTTGTGAGAACAGGAATCGGCCTCCGCGCATTGCGCGCGGAGTAAAATTTTCTTACGCCAAACGGCGTCGTTTGGCTCCGCGTTTTTTCAGAAAATTGGCTGGCGCGCATTGCGCGGCCAGCCCTTTTTTTTTTTCCACTCGCAGAAGGTGAACAGTGCTTTTTAATACACAACTTAATAAAATTTATACCTTCAAATAAACTTTAACTCCTCAATAAAAATCCAAAAAAATTACCAATAACTTAACAACAATTTATAACATGAAAATTTAATTTTTTCATGATTTAATATAAAAAAATTTTTATAAAAATTTTTACATCACATAAACTACCACCAATCATAACTTTTTATGTATAACTCCATTTTGAGTGATTCAAACTTTGTTTTTCTCATGATTTAATGTTCTATAATATTATAACATTAAATCTAAATTTTATAAAAATTATTTTTGGACATTAATTCCAAAACTTGTTTACACACTATTAAACACATATTTTAGCATACAAAATATACCAAAATACAAACCAAGCCTATTAAACTCAAGCATGACATAGATATTACTACTACACATTATTAACTATATTAACATGTTTATACTAACATGATAATTTATTTAATTTAAAAAAAACAAAACTATATTTAAAATAACCATTACCTCATTTTAATGGCTATCTTCATTTTTCTTCCAAACTAGGTTGTGAATGTCATGAACTAACTTATGCTTTCTTCTTCTTCCTTGAAGCTCCACCCAAAATCTCTCTCAAATATTTATCCTCTCAATATTTGCAAAGTGAAAGAAGAAAAATGACTAACAATTCTCTCTCTCTAAAGACTTAAGTCTTCCATAATGTATAGATATATATCTTATATCTATGAAATTATACCAACACAAGTTAGCTATTGGATGCTTACACAAGGAAGTTCACCCATGCCTTAGTTGGTGAGGATTTTATGGGAAAAGACTCACCAAAAATTAAAACAAGCAACCTAATTATTTAAATAATTAAATAATAAAATAGCAATCAACTAACTCTTTTCTTTTCTCATCCTTGCCGGCTGATTTCTTCTTTTCTTGTCCCAAATTCATTGTCCAAGTCACTTTTTAAATTAATAATAGTTAAATTAAGTATTTTCCAAGTGGGCCAAACATTGGGCTTTAATTTAAAATACCAATTGGGCTTCTATTAAATTGTTTGGGCTACTAAATTGTCAAATTTTATTATTCTCCACTTGGGCTACTAATTGACCCATGTTGGGCTAATTTAATAATTTACACATTATTTATTCAATCCATGATTAAATAAATAATTAAATTGAATAAATAATTAAATATTTTAACCCATAGGTATTAAATTACGAAATGGACTAATAAATATTATTATTAATAATTCACATTATTTACATTAATTAATAAACATATTAATTAATTTATTATATTTAATTCACTCATTATATTCAATTTAATTGAATATTTAATTAATGACAACTTATCAATTATTTTGATATTAAAACTTTAGAGTGTATTTGCTAATAATAATATATATAATCTATATATATTATTTATACACATTACTTTACCACAAAACAATTTCACAATAATTTATGAAATTAAAATAAATACAATATATAATTTAATATATATTATTTAGGCCATAAATTAAATTATTTAATACATTTACATTAAATAATTCATTTCTCATCAATTATGGAAATAATTCCATTTACCCGAAAATACATTAAAATAATAATATATTTACTCAATTTCTTATTTAAATAATTTATTAAATTATTTAATTAATATTACACAAATAATTGTATAATTAAATTTCTCACTCTCATAAATCATTTACAATGATTTATTTAATTATAGAATATATTCATTTAATATATTCAATTACTATTTAAAATTTCTCAATTAATTTAAACCCTTTGTATATATGTACATATATATGAAATTAAAGGTTGTACATATATACAATTACTAATCTCCCTTAATTAATTCAACTACTTTATATAATTTATAATTATATAAATTACATAATTATTCCTCACAAATAATTTATCAACAATTTGCATAATTGTTGATTAATGAATAAATTAATTCCACAATAAACCTTTTAATTCAATTCGGATTAATTTAATATTAATCTAACTATTTATCACAATTTAATTAACCATTAAATTATGTTACTAAATATGCACGCATATATATATATATATTCATATAAATACATATTTAATTTACACGCAACCACGTCGCATAATTACATAACTCCACTAATTAATTCTCTTAATTTAATTAGACTTGCTGTTAGTCAAGTTTATTGAATTATCACTTTACTTGCTAACTTATCAAAAATTTTGATATCACCATATCTAAGTTAGTCCGTTAAATTTAATTTGGACCTCTATTTATCTATCACTACTAGGTTATCAAACTCCAACCTTTATTAAATATTAAATATTTTATTTCTAATTCATTTAAATATCCGGGATATTACAGTAATAATAATAATTATAATAATAATAATAACAACAACAATAATAATTATAATAATAGTAATAATAATAATAATAATAATAATAATAATAATATCCATAATAATACAGATAATATTAATAATAATAATAATAATAATAATATCGATAATAATAATAATAATACAGATAATAATAATAATAATAATACCGAAAATAATAGTAATAATAATAATAATGATAATAATAATAATAATATTAATACCGGTAATACTAATATTTTTAATTTTTGAATTTTAATCTAATTTTAATATAACTTTTAATTAGTAGTAATAATAATAATAATAATAATAATAATAATAATAATAATAATAATAATAGTAATAATAATAATAATAGTAATAGTAATAGTAATAACAATAATAGTAATAATAATAATATCCATAATAATAATAATAATAATAATAATACAGATAATAATAATAATAATAATTATAATACATATAATAATAATTTTTATATTTTATAATTTTTTTAATAATAATACAGATAATAATAATATTTTTTGAATTTTAATTTTAATTTAATTTTTCGTTATGCCGTGCCTTTAGGCACGGGCAATTACTAGTATATATATAATATGAAACGAAGTATAACAATTTTTAAATAATCAATTCCTATATATGATTTTGCGACATGTTTATGATTTTTAAGGAACATGAAGTCTAAATTATTGATCTAAAGAATTTCATCATTTGAAGAATTCAATTTGATGCATCTTTCGTGGGTCTTATATTTAGTAGAGTGGATCACATAATAGCCTGGAAATAATGCTGCTACTGTCTCAGCAGTACGATTACATTAGATTAATTGATTTTTCAAATCAAGATTTAATAAGTTAAGTTAAATATAACATGTTAATGTACTTTATATATGACGTGTTATGTAGCTTTAGAGGTCTAATAATGATCGTCATCAATTCATCATCACTCTAGTGGAAGACGAATCAGCTTGCTTGCTCACACCACAATTTCTGAACAATTGGGTATATATAGTGTAACAAACAAAAATTTATAATACCAGGAAATGCCGTTCCACTTTTTCTTTTTTTCAAAAATAAAAATTAACAGAGCATAAAAACATTTTTTGTCAGTTTTCTTTGCTACATTCAGAAAATCGGCATAATTTGAAATTATAACTGTACAACAACCCTTATCAAGAAACGGGCTCATATTAAACTCATTAGAAGAAACTTTCATATAAACTACAACCAATAACCAACCCAATTACTATGCTTTTAATTAGGGGAATAAGCTTCTCAATTTTCCTGGTAATTATCCTGTTTTGATTGCTATTAAGGCCTAATCTTTACATATATTGTCTCCGTAATTGAATTAATGGAGATTCCTCATATACTTGACCGCGATAATTGGGACTATTCACCTCTTTGGACTTCTATTGAATCGAGAACAACAAAAGTAGAATCTGAATCAGACTTATGTACATTGTTAACATCAGAAAATGAAATAATCTAGAATCTCAAGTAAATGTTAAAGCAGCTAAGGAAGGCTTTCTCCTCAAAACTACTACAATCCCACTACACTTGAATGAAGGGTAATGACGGACTTGACCCGAAGCGCGTTGGTCAAGTCTAGCTCATTACAGGTGTCGAAAAATCTTAGCCACTGAGCTATAGACAGGAATCAAAGCAACCAGGAGCTATTACTCAACTGCTTTGCGTATTACGAAAGTCATATTGTCCAGACCTAACTACCAAACTACCAAAACTTCTCGTTTGATCCTCTTCATGACTTGTTTCAAACTAGGAAAAAAAACATGATTTTTTTTTCTAGTGGATTTTTTTGTCTTTTGTTGAATCTTTTTTTTCGACTCGATAGATAATTTGTCCAAAAGTTGTTCCATTGACCATAACACTTAGAAGAGTTCTATTTGAGAAAGTACCCCTCTTCTTATTTAGGCCCAAAGATAATCCCAAAAAATAGTGAAGCTTCATAGATTCTATTCAGATGCAAATAATCCGCATCTTCACATCATACTTATCGACTATCAATTAACTGATCGGATTAATCAACCAAAATTAACTTCAATCATTATGTATTAAACTAAAATATGTAATAGTACGTCATCAAATAAGTCGAATGACTCATTTCATGTAACTTTGAAATTATTAATAGATACTATTGAGGAACAGGCAAATCACTAATTTGTATAAACAGTTACTCTATGAGAGATGTTTATAGCGAAGACTCCAGTCAAAATGGCCCTTCCCTCCATGAAAGTTTTGCCATTCTTTTTCCAATAAATAGTCTGACCGATGAACCTTGGGCTAGCGAGCGGGAAGTAGATTATATCAAGATCCAACCCTTAGTCAAAATATTCTCTTTAATAAAACTTCCTATCCCTGAGATCAAGGTGGTGGAAACACACACTTCATCCATAATAATATAGTATCTATATCAAAATATTGTATTTTGATCACTACCTGTAATTGAGCAACCACTACATCCCACAAAGCTTTTGGGGGGAGCATTTTTGCTTTTCTAGTGTTCATTTTTAAAATTCCAAAAGACACTGAATGATAAGACAAGTAAGTGGAGAAATAAATATAATTTATCTTATGAACAATACAATCAATAAATTACAATTTGTTGACACGAGAAACAGAGTTTTGGCATCAAACCAAGCTATATAATGGACATTATAGTCAAAACTCCACCACTAGCCATCATTCTCTTCCTTGCATTATGAAGTATATCCATGTATATAAGAAAGAATGATTATCTCAATCAGTCAATACTCTTCAAATCCATAATCATCATTGCAGTCATCTACATTTCCATAATATATGTCACCAGCATATCCTCTCACAAAATCCCCAGCAGCTACATCTTCATATTCATCTTCCGACCCCAACTTAGAGTCTTCATTTTTGTCTTCTAATTCAAGCTTCGTTTTGTTGTTGTGCAAAACATTGTCGGTTCGGCTTTTCTTGGGATTCTGTGGAGCAAGCTGCTAGGACTAGTGAATGCATACTCACAAAAGGATCCACGTGTAACTCAATACTGAAATAATCTATAAGATGCTTTTACAAATTGCAAGTATCATATCCTAAAGAAACTAGAGATAACAGAGTTCTGACTGAAACAATATATATGTAATTCTTCCATCTGAATAGTGTTTGCATGAGAGATTATATATATTAGGCAAAACGGTATATGAGTATCAATTACTCATCCTTATTTATTCTGAAGAATACTTACTTCCAATGCTGCAAGAAAAACACCTTTGTTCACGTTTATCAGCCACAAGTTTTAGCTTAGTTGTACTAGAAACGAAAAGTTAATTAAAAAGAATAAAAATAGCTTCAATTTTTTATGCCACTTTCAGGGCAGGTTCCTGGGACAGAACTGGCGAAATATATGCTCAGGTTCCTGCAACAGCAAGATATGCTTGCAATACTTATGCTAGAAAATACCTTATCATAATAAAAGCTAAGATGGTCCAAGTGACAAGATACAACACAGATGTAGTGCTGCAGGAATATCAAAATTAAGTAGATTGTCCAAACTACTGTGTTAAAAGATTCTGCTAGAAACAATTATAAAGCTGAGAATACTCCAAAGCTATATGGGCCCCTCAGTCCCATCAAGTAAGTAATGTTACCGATACAGAGCATGTGTGCACAAGAAAGTAGGGGATACAATTGATTGGTTAAATGTGGAGAAATTTATGCACTTAGATATAAATAAGTTAGGTTAATTTCATGAAATGTTAGAAAATTGGACTTGGTTTAGATTAACTGAATTATTAGAGCATTTGATGTTCAAAGAAATCTACAAATGTCTTGTATTCCTTTATCACCGTCCATGCTTAATCAGGGATACATTTTTTAGTTTATATTACTAACAAACATCCTCTTTTTGTCATTACTTTCCTTGTTATAATGTGATGAGACAAGTCTACCAACTAAGAGACCAGTTATATATATTAAAAACTCATGTACCCTAACCTAGCTTATGCATGGGAAAACAACTAATATATTAAAATTGAATAGGTAAATAAATAATCCAATAAAAGATGCAACTTAAGAAAGACAGATGATGATTAACATACAGATTCTTCAAAAAGTTTGTCCGGCACTGCATAACTGATTTTTGAGTCGAGTCTCAGCATAAAGAAACCACACTAATGAGTATTAGTAGATGGGGATAGCATGCAAGTGCAGAGAAATTAATAATAAAACTCAGTCTATTGATCTCTTGAAATTTGCATTACTATAAGGGGATGTGTGTGTGTGTATGTATGCATATATAAATGAGGTGATAATAGTATTTATAATCTGTACGTCCCTGCAATCAGTGTTGATTAGTACGAGTGCTATGATCGCACCTCAAAAAATTGTCACTAAAATTCAAGTAAAATCTGAAGTAACTAGTTTCCAAAGTACTTAGTCCAATATCATACCTTCTTAGCTAGCATTTGATGTGTGGCCTCTGCAGCAGTTTGAGGAGTTGAGTTTCTTCTAGCCTCTGCTGCTCGTTTTTGTTGTCTTTCCTGCAAATGAAGATTCATGGGAAGAACATTAATAACAGTCGGGCAATGCTACGTATACTAAACTTGTACATCTTGTGCACCAGTTGATGTGGCTCATTATATCCTTTCGAGTTACAAAATAATCACACTTCTTTTCAATTAATTTTAAATATACCCTTGAGACATCAAAAAGTGTTCATTAAGGTGGCACAGTTGGGTGTATTTAGCACAATATAAGAACACCACCACCACCACGATGACACGGGCATCATTCGGTGGATATAAAGGACATCAAGAGGACGAGCAAGAAGTTGACCAACACAATCTTATACAAGTGTTTGATGCACCAATTTAGTGCACATGATCACTAGCTGAAATGGAAAAACAATTACCAAGTAAAAAAATTGTGAGTAGCAGATATTAAAAAGGATAAGCCAGTTTTACTCGTCGCTATTTGACCAGTTAGGTACACAACTACATGGCATACTATAACACTGAGTTGCAATTTGTAATAGCCCTAAGCATCCCCAAATTTGGTTTGCTGCTTCAGATCTGTAAACACTAAATTGTTCATAATAACATTTAGCAAGGTTACGTGTTTGCATAAAACCAACAAAACTAAGATCATTGCCACCAAATGAAGTCTCATAGAAAAATCATTTATTAAAACTTACAAAGGAAGAACATGGCTAAAATGGTTCACACCAAACTATGGGATTTCAAAACATACCCAAATGCCAATGCAGTAAACGAAACTGAAAAGCACTAAACTCATAACCAAAATGAAACATAACGTTGCATCAACATGCAACTTATATGGCCAGGAAAATTATCTTTCTTAATTTTGCCGCAGCTTGCTGCAGCAAGCTGCTGAGCATCCTCCCTCTGGGCAATTGCGCAAATTTGCCTAGCTTCCTTAGCTAATTGTTCCTGTGCATCATTTCGCAGATATAGACATTAGCCTGGACCAAATTCAGCCAATACATAGCACTAGATTAAGATAGATGACCAAAAACTAAAAAGTTATCAACATGCAAGACCACTAACACAAATAGCATACTCTATGGGATAGGGTGGAGAAACATGGGAGAAAGTACAAAGCAGAAGACAAGGAATTCTTCCCAAGAGGAATGAGAAAAGAATGGGAACAAATTGAAATTTAAGTGCTGTGGTTCATCAAGTGTAGGTTGCTTTTTTCATTTTCTTGTTCAGTAATGAATTGGAGAATGCATTCATTAAATTTGGATAGGAGGTTCTTCCCTGGGTAGTTTTTTACCATGTTTCAATTGTTTAGAGTCAGCCCCTTAAATGGGTCCGACGCCTTTCTGTCTCGAGAATGTGGATCTCTCATCTTGGTTTTCGTGAATTGGTTAAGATTTCTGGAGTGAGGGTAAGCGCAAGGGGTGGCACACCAACATGTTTATGAGAAAGATGCAGAATGTGAAGCTTAAGTTGAAGGAGTGGAATAGGGAGGTGGTTGGGAATTTGAGGCAAAAGAAGAATTTGATATTGAGGGAGGTGAAGTGGATTGATAGGCTGGAAGAGGATAGGGTGCTGTATGAGATTTTATAAGGCAAGCAGACTGTTATGTAATGAGTTTGAGGAGGTGGCGAGGGAGGACCAGAGGAGACAAATTGGACACAAGACTAGGATTAAGTGGGTGACAGATGGGGAATGTACCTCTAGAATTTTCATAAATTTGCTAGCAGGACAAAACGTAAGAGTTTCGTTAAGAATATCGAGCAAATATGCAGGTCTTATAACTGATGAAATTACGGGGTTCTACAAGAAGCATTTTGAGGGAAAGGTTGAGATTAGACCATTGAGGTGTTGGACTAGTCCTCCATTTTGAAGGAGGTGACTGCTAGGTTGGTGAAGCCTTTTGAAGAGGAAGAGAATAAGAGTATTTTGATTGAGTAAGATAGCAAGAAGGTGCTTGGTCCGAATGGTTTTACCATAACTTGCTATCAAATGGGTTGGATTTGGTGGAGGATGATTTTATTGGAATTTTCATGACTTTTACTACTATAATTAAACATCAACAATAATTTAACTATTGTATTTACAATACCATTATTTAAGTACAATTATTTTATCCCTAATTAATAATATAAAATTTAATCTCTCTTGTCACGATCGGCAACAGTGCTGAGTGGAGATGTTATTAACAGATGCTAATACACTTGGGGAGATTTAAGATAAAAGAGATTCTTGCAAATGCTTTTCTTAAACATGCCTGGTTACTCTTGCAACAAGTTTGACAGCTAAAACTATAATCAGGCTAGGGCATTTGTACATATTATACATTTAATAAATTTTGAAAATAATAGCAAAAATTAATCAGATCACCTCAATATATTCTCTGTTTAATTCTTCCCAGATTATCTTTTTGTAATGCTTCTCCTCCTCATTGTGAATGTAGCCATCAACCTATGCAACATCGAAAATTTTGAGACATTCAATTTCCTAAGGTGGCGTTTGGTTTGTGTCAAATCAATGTAATAGTTCCGTAGTGCAATAGGGTATTACATTGATGTGACGTTTATTATATTTGGTTCACCTGTTACATGTATTAGCCCATTACAGGCGTAATGCTATTATATCAATTTTTAAGCTTTTCATTACATCCTCAAATTGATGTACGCCACATTCACATCCGTCATGCAATAAATCATAAAAGACAAAACAATAATGATTACAACTGATTTGACATTTTAACTTATAATTTACTTTATTCATTACATGCAATCATTTAATTTAGTGAACCAAACACAATTTTGAACATAACGTAATAACATTACAATTACTACACAAATACCAAGAACCAACCAAACAAATATGTATGTCGTAATAACCTATTACCATTACATTACAACTATATTGCATTACGTAGACTATCGCATTACATCAAATTTCTATTCCGCAAACCAAACCCCACCCAAGTATAATAGGGAAGTCCATAACTTTATATACATCCTTACTACCATACAAGTACTACACCATGCAACTACAACGCAGCACATCACTTAAAATCATGTATGCAGGACAGGGCACCCACCCATATATCATGTATAAAGGCAGACCACCCATATAAAATTTTGATTAGAACGAGGATGCCATTTGTTAGAACAAACTATGGCCAACACAGAAATCATCGAAGAAAATTAAAGACAAGAATATAAGATTTTTATGAAAACCCCAAATCAAGAAAAACCATGGGTGAGAGGCAAAAGATTTTACCATATCAAAGTGTGAAAAATACAAGTGGTGGATCTCTGCCTAAAAGAGGCTAAAACTGAGAAAGAAAAGAATACCGAAACCCTAACTACAGTAACATAAATATAGACAGACTAAAATGCATAACTCGCCCAAATAACATTATAGGTTCATACGACCGAAGTTCATAGCCCACCACTAACTAAACCTCATCCCTCTTTTCCTTTGGGTCGCCGCACAAAATAATTTGAGGCAGTCAAAAGTCGGATTCCGAACAAGAATTTGAGACACACAAAACACCATCAAATATGATACTATCAAAGGAACTTGGTTACTAAACATTCATCTACTAGAGAAAGTGGTAACCCAAGGAATCTGTATGAAAAACAACAATAAAAATAAGTTCCTTGGTTACTAGATATAAATATAGTCATTTAGAAACTAATTAACTACTAAATGTAGTGTATGCAATCACAAACCACAATCCCCCCACCCCAAAAAAAAGGCAACAATCATGCTGAAATTTTGCAAAAATAAATATTTGGGAAATTGGTGCTATAATGAAATGTGCTCAAGAAATGAGGATAGTGACTTCATTGCATACCTCAAGATCATCAATATCAGAAAGAGTTTCTGATTCATCACATGCTTTATCACTCAAAACATCACTGCCGTGTACTTTATCAAAAGCATCATCATCACAGGCCACATGCTTGGTAGCAACTCTCTGACCCTTCAAATTTTGAAGAAACATTTTAAGCGTCCATCTGAGGCCATAGCATTGCAAATATGTAAATTATATTTGAAGTCATATTTCTTCAATGGGATAAGGAGGAAGGGTTACCAATGTCAGGCACATCTTCATCTCTGCTTGCCTCTAGGCTATCCAATTTTTCCTCAGACTAATAAAGAAAAGAGAAAGCAAAAGTTATTGATAATAGAGAAATAAGTCTTAAACATTGCAAAACATAAATTGAATTCAGAAGAAACATTAATGTGATTAAATAACTGACATATTATATTCCCTGATACATGTCAAAATCTCATTTGGAACGAAGTCAGCATAATCATTAATGTGATTAAGTAGGTGACACATTATATTCTCTGATACATGCCAAAATCTCATTTGCAAGCATGAAACACAAGTTGAAATATGAATGCGACCACATTTAAAGATTTACCCCAATCACCCCACATTTTGCTTTTGCAGTTAAGGTATATGCAGGGAACAATAACGATTAATTAAAAAAAAAAAACTACACTCAATTTATAAACATAATGAATCACCAACGAAAAAATTATACAGAAATAGCCAACATAGAGGCACACAATAAGTAGGATTGTTATCTCATCAACAAAACTAGTTAGTCATAAGATTGTAAGAAATAATAATATAAAAAAATAAAAAATAAAAAGGAAATTATGTCAGGTACATTTAAATAATTACTGTTGTTTTGCCTTTGCAAAGCCATAGTATCATAACTTGAATCAGCATTTTCCTCGGCATACTCTTTCCCCATTCTCTCCTGCTGTGCACGTTGAAAAGCTGGAGGTTCTGATCCTCCATCCAGTCCTCCAGAAATGGCTATGAACTGTATCAAATAGTACAGGCATGGAGAACAATGTTCAAAAATAAATATTTAGCACAAGTTCCAACTAAAAAATAAGCAGCAGGAATTACCTCTTCATAGCATTTCACACATAGTCCATGAGTAAATGCTAATGCACCCATGTGTTCACAAAGCAATTCACTTCCTTCAGAGACTTTCAAGCTAGTGGCCGATAGTTTAGTTGACCTACGCTCTACTTCAAGCTCTACTGCCTTTTTGGTGAACTCTTCAATCTGGTTGCATTGAGAAATTAATAATAAACATAAAAAGGGAGGAATAAACAAAAGAAAAAAAAAACTTTGGAGACATAAATTCAACGCATGCACCCTTTCTGAAGGGGCAAAAAGAGAGAAAGTATTATAACACAGAAAAACTACTAATCGCACCAATTAGGTTTATAAATCTTAAAAGTATAAGCTATGATCACAATAACAAAAAACTTAAATTATTATAAATTTAATGGGGGAGTCCAAAAGAAAAGATAGTGTAGGCTATTTGACTTGATACATTTAAGACTCATAAAATTTGATGTTGCAGATGAACAGCAAACTTAGACTTGCTCGTGTGGGACATAGTTCTGCATGAATAATCCTTTGAGACTCATTGAATTTAAGGCAACCTGTTCAACCCAGGTAGGCTGCCATAGGGTTGCGAAATTGTGTCATGGCAAACCCATAATTATCTCTCTTTTGAGCAATCGTGCTGATATATTATTTTGACCTTCTAATTTTCCATTTCCAAGATCTAATTAATGTTTTACCAAAAGGTTTGACCAAGTAACAATTCTAAACTTTAACTTGCTCCAAATCTTTTATTATAGGGAAAACAAAGCAACATTAAAGTGCCACAAACAAAAACGAACTCATATCACAGGAGGTATACTAAAAGGCACAAGAATTGTTAGAGCAGGAGCATTCATCACAATCGGAGGAGATCACCCCCTAGGATGGTCGAACCCTAGGTGACCAAACCCAATGGGGTTCCTTCCATGTCTTGGCCAAATTTCTGATTTTTCTGACTTCGTTCATTTTCTTTGGTTCGATCGATCTTCAAAGAATCAAAGAGGAATCGAGGAGTTCAAGTGACCCTCCCCTAGGTGGCCAAATGCTAAGGGTCAATCTCAGGGGTCTCCAACACTTGGCCCAGTTTAGATAATTTTTGCTCTGGGTTGATTCTTTCAGGCAATTTGGTTGAATTCAAGATTATTAGGGTCTAATCATTGCACAAATGCCCCTCTTTTGTTGTATGTGCCCCTCTTTTACATGCAAGAGCTCACCTTTCAAAACCAAGTTATAAGGTGCCCATGTTTAGGACTCGTGGTCAGTTCTTCAGTTTGCTTTTCTTCTCATTGTTAACATTATCAAAATCCAAATTTTGTAATAAGCACCTTATAATATTTTTCTCTTTAAACATTAAATATAATTTCTAAAGAATAATTGTTGCAAGTGTTAATTAAGGTAATTGGGTGTTTTCATCAACCATTTGGTATTCAAAATTCTTTGTTGCCATCTTATACGATATAAATGAAGTATTTTAATCTGATCCCACACCCATCGTGTGTTGGAATTTTAAATTTACAAGGCCATCCTTTTAGAAAGGGTATAGTAAGAATTTCAAACTTAATACACACTAAATAACACCTCTCTTCCTGTTAAAGCATTTTGATTGCTATTTTCTTCCTTTCATGATGGATATTCCATATTCTAGAATATTTTTTTGAGACCTAAATGGTTAACCCATAAACACACACCCACGGAGAATTTTGTCCTCATTACTAACCCAGGCTCCATCACAACTACTTTATCCATAAATAATAATATAAAATAAAATAAATAATTAAAACAATCCTCCTTCACTTTTCGCATCTGGTTCCGCATTAGCAATAAGAGATAGATTTATCAACAAAAAAAAATCAAATGTCAAGGCATAACTTATGAAATACATTATAGTTATAGTTATGTGTGTGGAAAATCCATAGCAACCGGTTGCTGGGAGTACTGTCGCTAGAAACTCTAGCAGCAGGCCAACAAATAAAAAATTGGCCCTGCCGCTAGAGCTTTTGCGGCAGACAAAAATAAAATCAATTTGGCCCCTTCATGTAGTTACTGCAATAGTACTCCCAGCAACCGGTTGTTGTGGATACCTACCATATATATATGGGTTCCCATCCATAACAAACGTTTGTCATGGGCACTGTTTTGGCAAACATGATCTCCACCCTTGATCTCAAGATTGGATGGCTAATGTTGATTCAAATTTCTCCCCTATCGCAACAAAGAAAAATGGCAGCAGCACAGTTAATTACATAAGTACCGCCATTTAACAATACCTACCTGCCGCAACAAGGATATGCAGCAGGCCACTTAATTCTTTCAATTACTTGCCGAGGAAAGGATAAGCAGCAGGCTGTGACAAGAATAATTGGAACTTGCATGAATAGTCATGCATGCATGTAAAGTGTAAACCTAGCTATCAACATTGTCACCTAACAAATTAACACTAAAGGCAGCTTTCTATTTTTTGGAGACCTACTAATGTCACTAAAACATCTCTTTTTTTATCATGTCATAGAGATTTTGACATTGCGCTCATGCATTATAGTACTATTTTGTTTTTAATTAAAAAATTAATATTTATTTTAAAAAAATTAATTTTAAATCTTTTTAAATTTAAAATTAACATGAATTCATTTAATTTATATTACTACAATTATGAATACTATAAACTATCTAAAAAGTACCGCTAGTTAAAAGATTTATTATTTTGAAAAATTAAATGAATTGTGTTAATTAAATAAATTTAAATTAATCGTGTTAATTAAATAAATTTAAATTAATTAACACGATTAATTTAATTAACACGAGTAATTTAATTAAAATGATTAATTTAATTAATTAATTAACACGATTAATTTAAATGAATCGTGTTAATTAAATAAATTTAAATTAATTAACATGATTAATTTAAATTTATTTAATTAACACGATTCATTAAATTGTCAAAATAATAAATCTTAAAACTAGTAACACTTTTTAGATAGTTTATAGTATTCATAATTGTATTAATATAAATTAAATGAATTCATATCAATTTTAAATTTTAAAGTTTTTAAAATTAATTTTTTTTAAATAAATATTAATTTTATAATTTAAAACAAAAGAGTACTATAATGCAGTAGCGCAATGTCAAAATCTCTATGTGGTAATTTGTTAGGTGACAGTGTTGATAGCCAGGTCTACACTTTACATGCATGCATAAGTTTCGAAGTATTCTTGCCACAGCCTGCCCGCTTATCCTTTTCCCGACAAGTAATTGAAAGAATAAAGTGGCATATCGCATATCCTTGTTGCGGCAAATGGATATTGCTAAATGAGGGTACTTATGTAATTAACCGTGCCGCAAAAAGGGGTTGTACCTGCCGTCTTTCCTTGTTGCGGTAGGGGAGAAATTTGAATCAAAATCAATCATCCAATCTTGAGATCAAGGATAGAGATCATGTTTGCCAAAGGCCCATGGCAAACGTTTGTCATGGAAGGGAACCCCATATATATATATACTTAAATCAAATCCTTATTTTGCTTAATCATTTTTAAAAAAATTCAATAAGATGGTTCGCTACTAGCATCATTCTAGGACTGAATAAGATATTAGAAAAGAAATTCTAACTGAGAAGACCTCTCATTGTGCTACCATGTGAAACATTTGCAAAATGCAGATTCATCGGGGGAACCTTAAAGCCAAATTGACAAAGGAAGCTACCCATTGATACATTATGTTTTCTTAAATACAAAGAATAAAAAGGTCGCACTCTATTGTGTTTCATTAAATATTCTGTCCACCTTCAGAATTGGCTCTTAGTTTTGCTCTAAAGTGAAAAGGTAAAGTGGCATTAATCATTTAACCAAGATCCCTTACCGAGAGGCAACGTAAAGACAAGCAGCCTCAACTAGCTCCTTTTCACAACCTCTAGTGAAATTCCGTTCAACTGCTATCTTCAAATTACACAAACTAAAACTATCAGACATTATGATACATAGCCAGCTATCTACCAATAAAAAAGTTAGGAAACTGATATTTCCACAACAATTTTTGATATTTCCACATGTAGGGCCCACATTAACTATTGTGGAGGTATATGATTGGTTCTTATGTGGGGCCTACGTGTGAAAATATAAAAAATTGTTGTGAAAATATCAATTTCCAAAAGTTAATATATAACATAACATTACTGTATAGAAGCGTCCCGCTGGTTCAAGTACAACTTCACGATCATCATCATTGCACACAGATAAAAATATCCATTCCATATCTTCAGAAGCTGCACAACTAAAAGTTTTAACGATATTAATGTGAATATATATTCTCTTTCCACTATGTGGTTGAGTCAGTGGATTAACAATAATGAAAAGACTCTGTTTGAAGCTAAGCTAAGAAGAATGATACTGGCTCTATATACTTGAAACTAAGGCATTTATGTATTACTGGGTATGTATATCTTGCAGCCGTTTGTTTCCTTCTTCCCCATTATTCTTGCGTGGATTGGGTTCTTCCACATATCTTGCTCATTCTTTGTCATCACTTATTTCCAAAAGGAAAAAAAGCAAATAGAAAAAGGAAAATAATAACAATAATGATTCAAGCTTTCACTTTGAAAATAAAATGATTCAACTATGCTTTCACTTATTTTAACAAATTAAACAAAAAATATTTTAAAAAAAAGAGTTAATATTAGAGTAACAAGTTATTGTGAGACATATTTGGTGCAATCTAGGGAGAATAGACATTGTTTCAATTGTTTCTTCACAGTGTTCTTGTACTCGTCAGTTTCAGTAAACTGATTTGATCTTTTTCTTCCCATGGACTTCCAAAAGCCAAATCGCACAAGTCTTATGTCTGTCTCTATTTTATGTTTCACACTATTACAAGCATGTTAGTAGACCAATTATCACAAGTGTCATTACATTAATATTTACAACTTAGAGTCAACCAACTTGAAAGTTTTGTAATATCATGAAGTATTTGAAGACTCGCATATGTTTAGTACAACATCTGAAGCATAATTCTCACCTCACTGCAGTGTCCTTTCACGTGAAACCGAGTGGCCACTAGCAAGGTGATTTAGAGTTCCTTGCGCTCGGCTCTGCACATAAAAAGAATTAGCTCCTACGAAATACAATTATTTTTACACACAAAAAAATATTAATATAGAGAATACATGCGCGGGGGGAGGAGGGGACAAGGAGTTTACCAATCCTATAACATATGAAAATAAAAAGACAACACTCAAGAAAGTGTAGCTCTCCAATTTGTACAAAGCTCAAACAAAAAAACACACCTACAGGACCCATGGCAAAATCCCAAGTATGGGTACGTGGTTTGTAAATTATAGATACCCAACGAGAGGGGTATATTTAGTCTATGATAATTGTGTTGCAATATGGGAAGGTTCATTTATTCGAGTCACTCCCAGTACATCTATGTTGACTATGTATATTTATATTTAATCTAAGATAATATGCAGAAGATTTAGTTTGCATTATAATAAAACTCTAGAAATCTAAATTTTAAATTATGAACTCTACAATTCATAAGCCTGTGTAACCGAAGAATTATTAACTTTTCAAAGACAGTTGCAGCAGCAAACGCCCTTTTAACATAATACAATGAACAACCCTCTATGATAAGATTATATCAGTTTGTGTGAAACAGGCAATGTACAAATGAAACTGCCTTCCATTTTCAATTCTAATTTTTCATTAATTTCCATCACCAGGATGACTTGAAGGACATTCACTTCCCCGCAATAATTGTTTTCTGGAGAGTTTGAAAATGATTCCATAACATGAATAAAAAAAAATAGGAAACTAATTGATATATAAGTGATCCCAAGTCCCAACCAGTAATTACGCAGGGGGCGCGGGGAGTCAAATGAAAGAATCACATAATTTCTTTTTACCACAATTTGTTTATGGAAGTATTTGTTCAAAAATACTAGGTGAACCTCTCACAAACACAAAAAATTGCAGTGATTTTTGCCAACGGATTAAAAGATGTAGAAGAACAATAACAATAAAGAAAAATAGCAAACCTGCCCCCCTGCATCTTTAGTGAAGGTTACTTCTTCTGACCAATTGTCCTCACTAACAAACCTTCCGCAAAAAGAGCAGCATCTGAGAAAACATACAATCGTCCCTTGTGTTGTTAATGCACAAAAAACCCGTACCTCTCCCAGGAAATATACTCCATCATGTATAAGAATACTTTTATATACTATTGACACCCAAACTATGCTTAGATTAATTCTATCAACATAAAAGGGATCACAAGAACAGACTAGAGTCCCTCACAGTTTGCCATCAGCAATTTCAGGCCAATCAATATGTACCTCACAACTTTGGCACCATAACCCTTTTGACCTGAAATAGATCAGATTACAAATTCAATTACTCAATTTGCAGATGTCCTACACTAAGGGCATGTTCGGCGCCAACTTATAAGTTGGTTTTGCTAAAAAAGGTGTTCGTTTCTGACTTATATGCCAACTTATAAGTTGACTTATAAGTCAAAAAAAAAATAAGTTTTACTTATAAAAGTGTCAAAAAATATCCAAATTCAACCTGCATTTCATAATTTTCCACCAAAATTCAAACCACACAACATAATGAATACAAAAACACACACTTCCAAAAGAACTACAGTAGCTGGGATAGAATATAAACAATTTACATTGTAATGAGTAGGGGTGTTCATCGGTTTTTAACCGAACCGGAACCGAAAAAACCGAACCGGTACCGAACCGAAAATACCGCTAAACCAAGAACCGATACCGGTACCGAATTATCGGTTCGGTACCGGTTCGGTACAAAATCGGTTTGGTTTTTTCGGTTCGGTTTTTCGGTAAAACCGCATATATTATATATAATTAAAATTTATAAATAATAATTAAAAATTACCTATTTTTAAATAATAATTTTTAAATAATAATAAAAATTTATAAATAATAATTATTATTTAATTCATTTTTATAATAATTATTATTTATAAATAATAATAATTATTTATTTCGGTTTTTTCGGTATACCGAAATGTACCGAATTTACAAAAACCCATAACCGTTACGGTACCGATTATTACAAAAAAACCGAAAAAACCGAACCCAAAAAACCCGGTACCGCCGGTACCGGTTTGGACCGGTTCGGTAAAAAACCGAAAAAACCGAATCCGATGAACACCCCTAGTAATGAGCCAAAAAGGAGTAGAAATTTCACAAACTATTTGTATGATCAAAACATAAGTTTCATAATCCTAATCAAATAAAGCAAATAAGCATGTAGTTTAAATTTATATGCAAATACCCCATTGAGAGAGTCGGTAGGGAGGTAGCCTTAATTGAATTGCTCCAAAACCGCTAGAAGGGTGTGCCGTCGGAGTTGCAGATGAGAGAGAGTGTGGGGGTTAGGGTTTTAGAGATGTTGAAGACGACAGGAGGTGATCAGGCGTGTTCGATCTCACGTGAGCTCGATGGCAGTTTTAGTGTAGAGATGCGGAAACCAGCGGTAGTTTCTGAATCTACTGTCGGTAGTAATAATAGCAATCAAAAAACACCTCTCCTGGATTTTACACCGCCGCCATCTGATTTTTTTGCTACTTGCGGGGAGTTTGGGCGACGCCGTATGCATCAATTTGTTTCCTCTAAATTTATGGTAATATATAACAACACTCAATTTTTTATTTAAAATAAAATAGTACTATTACGTTACATAGATAAAATAGATCATTTTATCTCAATTTCATTTATTTCAAGAAAAATGATTTGTAAGATATCATTTTCTGGAGGAAGAAAATGCTATAATCGGATGTTGGGTTGGTAAACTGAAAATAGTTCAGTGTGTGTTGGTGTCCATGAATTTTATTATTTCAATTGCTAATATATATCATTTTCTTACTTTTTATATCTCAGTATTCCGGTGAGAGCTTAAATTTTATGTTTGAATTCTGTTAAAATATGATCAGTTATTTTGATCACTGTATTTATTATTATAAACAGTTTTTAAAAAATATAGTTTGTGTTTAATTAATAAAAAATACTTAAACTAATAAAAAAATGTTTTTGTTATAAAATAAGAATAAAAAAAATTATCATTTATTTAAAGTATAAATTACTTAAAAAGGAAATGTCACACCTCTCACTCATAAGAACATGAAACATAGAGTTGATAAACATTTATCATCAAGATCATTGCACCAATTGACATTGCACCTTTCAATGAAATTTCAATATTATAATATATTGATAGGCCATTAGAGAAATATTTTTTTAGACTCCCGTTACAATCTGCCAATACGCTAGACGGTATTTATATTCACGACCATCTATGTCAGGCATGTACGCACTACATTAACATAACTATTAATTCTATGCACGTTAAAAAAAAAAAGGAACCGACCGTTTTCTTATTTATCATGTGGTGCCGAACAAGAGTACTATTTAGAGTGAGGTCTTGGATGAAATTTTAAATTAAGTATTATAAATAACTATTATTACTAAATTTGTCACTAAAATCCATCATGATACTTACCATCAATGTAATAATAATACATGTATTTAAAAAAAAAAATTGAGATACTACCATCTCCATTGTAAACTTATATATATATATATATATATATACACACACACACACACTATGACAACTTGTAAATACAATATATATATTTTTAAATATATACCTAACATTAATAATTAATATACTACTAAAACATCTAACTATCTATAGTAAGAAGGGATACAGTTTTAATTTTTTATTTATCTATTTTATATAAGATTTATTTTTGTTTATCTATTTTATACCTTATATATATACAGGGACAGATCTAGGATTTTATTCTAACAGGGGCAAATTTTAACAAATGTATTCCCACATTCCTGACCACCAATATCAATTTTAAATAAATAACAGTATAAGCAAAATATTTTATCTTCCCTCCTACTATATTCCAACCAACCGACATACTTTTATACTATTTGAGGTTAAATCTACATTTCTTTTCGTAAATAACAGTCTTTAGAAAACATTGGTTGATGAGGGCCTTTGTTAATCAAATATCCTCCGCGAATGCTCTCGTTAGCACTATATTCCTTTATAGATGGTCTTAATTTCGAATCAACAACAAGTACCTTTTCTATATCGGATTCAACTTCGGATTGAGAATTGGTATTTTGAGACAATTATTGGATATGAATTTTATTTGAGAGATTTTGAGTAGTCTCATTGACTCGGATGGTTTGTGACGTAGATGGTTCGATTTTGGAACGTTTGAATTTTGCAAACATATCATGAATGCCTAAATCAATTAACATACAATTAATAACCCCCAAGCAAACAACTAATTTATGCAAATTGCAACATAAATAAAATTCTAAAAAAATAAAAATAAATAAAAACTTGATTTGAGATTAAAGAGGTGACTTAGAAACTTACTTGTCATAATTCAATTTGAACGATTCTCCGAAAAAATATAATTTCAACCGTTCAATATTAATAGCCGTTAAATGTCTTCTCAAAGTTTCAACCCAAATTTATTTTTTATATTCAAACAAGATCAAAGCGTTTAAACACATTAAAATCAACCCACAACATCAGCACACGATTCATTTACATTCTTCATAATCCAAAAAAGAAAACATTTTAAAACAGGTTTTCCCATAATTTATACACATACAAATATGTAAATTAAAAAAAATGTTTTTAATTATGATATATTTTTATTTTTGTTAAAATAATTAAATTAACACTAATAATTAACATTAACACTAAAATAGAATAATAATAAAACTAAATTATATTAAACTTTCTGCTGCTGCTTCGTTCCAAACAAAAAAAGAGACTTCTTTCTTGTTTGTTCTTAAAAAAAAAACTTTTTTTTTTGTTTAAAAAAAAAAAGTGCTTATTTAACACATGGACACCTAATTTCAAACATGAAGTCCATATCTACCAAAATATTTCAAACATCAAGTCCATATCTACCAAAAAATAATAGTAATAAAGGCAACTACGTATACTGTCCGGAATAGATCCGCCCTATATATATATATATACATATATATATATATATATATATATATATATATATATATATATGTTTGTTGTAACGTTCATATTTGCAGATCGAGATCTATCTCCAAGTGGCCTTGCATTTACCACTGATTAATTTGCATGAAGCCAAATGAGCTGAATTTTATGAGCATCTTCATCTATATCTGCATATTATTTATTTATATACCACCAGTATCTTTATTTCATGCAGATTAGTTTGTAGGGAACATCTTACCCTCTATGAATCAATGTAATTACCAGAATGAATGGCATCGTCGTCACTCTATTTGCGTCGGTCCATTAATTTTTAGAAGCTCAACAATGAAAAAAGAAAAAAATAAAGAAAAAATATGGCTTATAGATCATAAAATTCTGTGATTTTATTTTTATGTTACTTAAAAACCTAGAGTTATGCTTTTCTGCAAAAGATGTGTTGGGGTGTAAATATTTGGGCCACGTGTCATCCTTTTAATATTTAGTAGAGCAAGGCTAGGTGTATGTAGGATACAGTCATACCTATATATTCATTAATACATACATGAGTGAGTGGGGGATGACTCACCATGAAGATATTTGTAAAGTTGTACTATTAGAGAGAGAAGACAAATTCACTTGATGGGAGGGGTAGGAGGCGGTGACTAATTATTATTATTACAAGGCATGAGAGAGAATGGGGCATCATGGGTATTGGGACCACGCAACATCAAAAAAAGGAGAAGCAGACATATCACGCGCCGGGGGCGGGGGGGGGGGGGGGGGGGGGCGACCATCAGAACTTCTAAGATGCAACACAAGAGGAGGGAGAATTGATCGTCTTTGTGACGCCCCCAAATCTGGGCCCACACAGCCCAAACTTGAGTCGTCAAAAGACTACAACAAAATTATTACAACAAAGCACAACGTACTACAATACAGTGTATAATAATACACAACTAAGTCTTCACTATTATTGCCACACTATTTTACAAAACGTGAAGACTATGATAACTATTCCTCGGACCCTCACTCCATTCCCCGGCTAGACCCTGTTATGTTTTCATCTCCTGTTGAAAAACAATGGAACAAAAGAAAGGGTGAGCTCAAATAGCCCAGTAAAGAATATCATGACTAAGATAATGACGAATAAATTATCATTAGTCTTCAACAGTTGAGTTCTTGATAGAATACAATAGACTACAAGGTTTATATCAAAAACTGCAGTTAAATTCTTAAACAACGTTCAGATCAATAATAGCAGCGGAATGAGTAATCTATTAGAAGAATAATGCAGACTATAATGTCCACTCGGTTCTCTTTTTAGGAAAAACATCATCAACTTTTATCATCTGAAATATCATTAGTCAAGATAATACAAATTCACAGTTCATGATCATAATCATGCACATCAACAGTTCATCTTTGTACTACGGGCCAAAGATATTCAATATAGCACCAACGGTCATGATTATACCAGATTCAGCCTTTGGTCATAATCATACCAAACAACAGTTCATCTTTCCACTACGGGCCAAAGAGAACATTCACCACGTGCCATAAAAGACACCGAACAGATGTATCGCCTTTAACCTATTATATCGCCTTTAACCTATCATCTGTTCAACAAATATATCACATCTGTGCCCCCGGCCACAGATATTCACAACAGCTTGATTTTTGGATGATTAGAATGATATAAATGATGAACAGAAGAAATAGGATAACAATAAGTATCGGAAGTTTACTTTGTACAGATTCAAATAATGTCCAAATTGTCAACATGATGTGGAGTGAAATTCAAGATCCACAGTTCAGAATAACGGTTACAATTCAATAGAAAGGTTCACGTAAATAGGAAGGTTCAGTTGAAATAATGAAGTTCAACTATTATGGAACATATAATATTTTCAGGAATTATAGAAGCAATAGTTCTATAATAAATTTCGATTTAGGAGTATGAAAGAAAATAATATCCCTTACCGTAGCAGGTTTGATTAACAAAAGGTGAAAGAAATTAATACAAAGGGTTATTCACCAACAGGCGGCAATCCGCTCCGTAAGGTTATTCCCACAATTTAATAGAATTTGAGTACAAAGAGTTATTCACCAAACATGCGGCAATCCGCTCCGTAAGGTTATTCTCAGAGATTAATAATGAATGAATACGAAAGGTTATTCACCAACAGGCGGCAATCCGCTCCGTAAGGTTATTCCCACAATTTAATACATGGAAATAAAAGGCACGTCTTATGAGTAAGGAAGAAACAATATTATTATCGAGAATCAAATAATGATAATCCCTTACCATAGTACGTTTGAATAATGGAAGATGAAAAAGATGGTATCCCTTACCTCAACACGTGACTGGATATTGATTTAAATGAGGTTGATTAACTTGAACAGTACACGTATACTTATAGATCTTCACAAATACTCAAGATGACTTAAGCACACTTAGAGAGAACTTTCACAAGAAGTATTTAGAGAGAGAAAGAAAGAACAAGTAAGGAAGTTTATGAAAAATCCTTAAGTTAAGGCTTCTATTTATAGCCAAAAATCTTATCATTCATTTAATCTAAACCATTCATTTAAAGATCATCTTTTAATCTACGCCATCCATTTCAAATATTATATTATCTTTAATCTACACCATTCATTTCATATCACCTAATAATCACCTAACTTTATATTATAAACAAATCAATTTAATTATTCAACAATAATTCACACTTTAATCTACACCATTCATTTCATATCACCTAATAATCACCTAACTTTATATTATAAACAAATCAATTCAATTATTCAACAATAATTCACACTTTAATCTACACCATTCATTTCATATCACCTAATAATCACCTAACTTTATATTATAAACAAATAACTTTATCAATTCAATTATTATGACTAATTGTTATAAATACAGTATAGTTAGCTCTTAGATATCAAGTCAATAAATTAATGAAATACAACTGTTTAAATAACATCATAATAGAGATAACAATAATGTAAAATAAAGCATACGTTACTGTGTAATGACAATTATTGATTCAATAATGTGAATTACTGTGCATATGTTACTGTGACAATTATTAGGTTCAATAATTTTAAAAACAGTGCAACAACAATTATTGACTCAATGATATAAAATACAGTGTAATGACAATTATTAAATCAATAATGCAAAATACTGTGTAACAACAATTATTGAATTGATAATATAAAATATTATGCAGTGACAATTATCGATGAAATGATGCGTAACAGTTACGGTGTCAATTATCAGACCAATAATATGAGACACTATGCAATACCGTGTGTTACTGTAGAGTACCGAGTGCTACAGAAAATACCAATAACTACCGTATGCTACTATTCTTTTATCACCGGTATTTTAACAGTTCCGTTGACTATTTTTATTTAAAAAGGTTATTTCTGTCGTTTTCTATATCCGACAAATATTCCGTTGTGGGGTCCACCAATAATTTGTTATTTCGGCGCCGTCGGACCAAACGAATATTCCCCGACCAAACGAATATTCCCCGACAAAGCGAATATTGTCCGACAAAATAAAATTTGCACATAACATCCTTAACTTTTAACTTTATCGATTTAACCACTTACTGTTTAAAAAAAATATCTATATGAAGAAAAATTAAATTTTGTATTTCATAAAATTCGGGGTCTTACAGTCTTCTCCATTTTACACCGAATAGTAGACCGGAATACTCCATTGGGATCGTACTCCGGCACACACCAATATGCACAGTTATAGTAATATACAGCGGGTACAACAAACACCATTTATACACGTCGGTGTATATCGGAGGGTAGACATATACACCACGTGTATGAAGAAAGATTGTTGTCTCGTTACAAATCGTTGTATTGTAACACTTTCAATATTGTTCTAGTGGATTTTTGGCGTATCACCCGTGATTTTTCCCGTTTTGGGTTTCCACGTAAATTATTGTGTTATTATTTTCAGTATTTACTTGATCAAATATCTTTAATTCGAGCATATTTTGGGCTCTTCATTGGTGGCGCGTTTTGGGCTGACCGACCTGGTGATTTCAGCCCACATCCAAAATCTGACGTCAACAGGATGGTTAGCAGGCAACAACACAATTCTCATTCTTCCATAAGGATGCATGGTTATCAGTAGTAGTATTCCATGATTTCAGATTCAGTGGCATCTTCGTAGATAATGTAGCAACCATCAACCATGCATGTCTCATTTAAAATCTTGGATTAACTAAAACGGAAACAAACACGAGAAATCTACAAGGCAGCACACCAAGCACGCTGCTCAGGCACCTCAGTCGATATCCAATGCACCACGTGGCATACAATTGTCCTCCCTGACGTGGCACCACTCCCCCCACCCTTATTATTAAAGCATCCCCCACTACATCGTTTCCTCCATCCCAGTACTCTCTCTCTCCCAACTTTATACACTAATACTATGTTTGGTTCCCATTCCTTGACATGTAAGGAATGGAATGACTTAAGAAATGGAATGGTTTAAGGAATGGAATGGAATGGTCATTCCTCATTTTTATGTTTGGTTTGTTCATTCATTCCATCAAGAATAGAATCACCATGAATAAAATGTGAAATGATCTTTTTTGTTTTTTATATATTATGAACTTATAAAATAAATGAAAAAATAAATAAAATAGAACTAAAAGAACATCTTTACTAGAAAATATTTTTAATTATTTTTAATGTTAATAATAATTATTATTATTATTAACATTATTATTATTATTATTAACATTATTATTATTATTATTATTATTATTATTATTATTATTATTATTATTATTATTATTATTATTATGTTAATTTTTAGAATAAGCCTCTACAAATGTTAATGTTGCATTTTGGATAGTGTGACGCCCCTAAATCTAGGCCTACATAACCCAATTTGAGACGCCATAAAATACATAAACTTTAATACAAATAGTACATAGGACAGAAATGCAAAACTCAATAATACACAACTAAGTCTTCACTATTATTTTCACACTATATTCAACATGTGAAGACTACAATAGCTATCACTCGGACCGTCACTCCATTCCCCCGCTAGACCCGGCTACTCTCTCTTTTTCTGAAAAACAATAGAACAAAAGAAAGGGTGAGCTCAAATAGCCCAGTAAGAAATATCATGACTAAGATAGCGACAAATAAATTATCATTAGTCTTCAACAGATGAGTTCTTAATTGAATATAATAGACAATAAGCTTTGTATCAATAATAGCAGCGGAATGAGCAATCTATTAGAAGAATAATGCAGACTATATTGTCCACTCGCTTCAATTTTTAGGAAAACATCATCAACTTTTATCATCTTAAACACCGCTGGTCATGATAATATAAATTTTCAGTTCCTGATTTTAATCATGCCAGTCAATAGTTCATCTTTGCATTACGAGCCAAAGATATTCAAGTATAACCCAACGGTAATGATTATACCAGTTTTCAGCCTTTGGTCATAATTTTACCAACAACAGTTCATCTTTGCCCCAGGCCAAAGAGAATATTCACCACGTGCCCTAAAAGACACAATAATTATATCGCCTTTATCCTATAAACTGTGCCCCAGGCCATAGATATTCACAACAACATGGTTCTTGATGATTAGAATAACAACCGTGATATAGATGATGAATTAGAAGAAACGGTATGATCAATAAATATCGAAAGTTTATGACTTTACTTTGTGCAGATTCAAATAATGTCCAAATTGCCAACATGATGTGGACTAAAATTCAAGAATGATATTTAAGATCCACAGGTTAGAATAACAGTTAAGGTTCAATAGAAAGATTTAGAAAAATAGGAAGGTTCAGTTGAAATAATATTAGATTTAGCGCAAATTGTTAAAGAATATATAATCATTTCAGGAAACTTTACCAACAAGAGACAAATAAGAAATGAATACGAAGAGTAATTCACCAAACATGCAGTAGTCTGCATCGTCAGGTTATTCTCAGAGATTAATAAGGAATGAATACGAAAGGTTATTCACCAACAGGCGGTAATCCGCGCCGTAAGGTTATTCCCACAATTTAATACATGGAAATAAATACAAAAGGTTATTCACCAACAGGCGATAATCCGCGCCGTAAGGTTATTCCCACAATTTAATACATGGAAATAAATGACACATCTTATGAGTAAGAAAGAAACGATATTATTTTCGAGAATCAAATATTGATATACCCTTACCATAGTAAGTTTGAATAATGGAAGATGAAAAAGATGGTATCCCTTACCTTAACACGTGACTAGATATGAACTCGTACACTTACAGATCTTTACAAATACTCAAGATGACTTTAGCACAATCAAAGAGAACTTATACAAAGAAATATTTGAAGAGTGAAAGAAAGAATAAGCAAGGAAGTTTTTATGAAAAATCCTTAAGTTAAGGCCTTTATTTATAGCAAAAAAATCTTATCATCACCAAGATTTCCTAATTTAATCCAAACCGTATATTTCAAGATAATGTTTAATCCATACCACTTATTTCATCTTTCAAGATTTCCTTAATCTAAACCATTCATTTAAAGATCATCTTTTAATCTATATCATTCAATTTACTTTATATATAAAACAACTAATTTTAAATAGATCAATTAACTTTATATATAAAAACAAACAACTTTATATAATTTATCATAATAAAAACAAATAACTTTATATAATTTATCATAATAAAAACAAATAACTTTATCAATTCAATTATTCAACAATAATTCACAATTATTCATTATTATAGTTAATTGTTGTAAATGCAGTGTAGTTGGCTTTTCGAGTTAGATAAACAGGAAAATCAACTAATAATAGAATACAACAGTTTAATCAATATCATAAAAGAGATAACAATAATGCTAAAAATAGATAAGAAAATAACACGTTACTGTGTAGTGACAATTATTGATTCAGTAATGTGAATTATTGTGCATATGCTACTGTGACAATTATCAACTCAATAATATGAATTATTATGCATATGACAATTATTGGTTCAATAAAGTCAATATAGTACAATAACCACTTTATCAGTTTAATAATATGAAACACTGTGTAATACTGTGTGCTACTGTGCAATACCGTGTGCTACTATGTAATACCGTATGTTACTATTCCTTTACCACCGGATATTTTAACAGTTCAAGATGATTATACCGTTGACTATATTTAATTAAAAAGGTTACGTATGTCGCTTTCTATATCCGACAATAAGTCGTTGTGGGGGTCCACCATTATTTTGTTATTTCGGCGCCGTCGTACAAATCGAATATTCCCCGACAAAACGAATATTCTCCGACCAAACGAATATTGTCCGACATAATAAAATTTACACATAACATCCTTAACTTTTAACCTTATTAATTTAACCACCTACTATTTCAGGAAAAAAAAATATATGAAGAAAAATTAAATTTTGTATTTCATAAAATTCGGGGTCTTACAGATAGTGCTCAGCTCCTTCAAATGTTAAGTAACGAAGAAGTTTCACAATTATTAAGCTATTGATGTTGATAGAGTTAAGAATTCACGCCTACTTTCGTTATATTTTTTACAAAGGTCTAGGCTAATAATAACAATAATAATAATACCATCCTGTCCTGTAGCAATTAATATCACAATTTACCATCCTGTCGTTAAAAGTTGATTTTTATTTTTTGACTATTTTTTTAACGAAATAATTTTATTTTAGAAAGTTTTTGATTGTTTTTTTTTATGAAATAATTATAGATTAAAAATATCGCGATTATAGAGTAGTAAAAATTATATAATGTGAAAATAGTGTTTATAATAAGTAAGTGACAGAGAACTCATAAGTACTATAGAGAGTTTTTTAACTAAGCTGAAATGAATGCAATAAACCCACCTATTTAGAAAGGAATGAAAAATAGCATTAAGATAAGTATGGGAATAATAAAGGAATGAAATGTCCATTCCAATTGACTAACCAAACATGTTTTTAGTCATTCCGGAAGGAATGGTCATTCCATTCCCAGCCCATTCCATTCCATTCCCACCAACCAAACACACCATAATTTCATACCAAAGTCCCCGACCTCATCTCTCTCTGTATTTCTTCTCATCATTTTGTAAATCTCATACTGTAAATTGGAGCTGAGAAAAATGGTGGAGAATTGCAGCAGAAAGCTCTTTGTAGAAGTCTCCAACGCGAAGAACTTAATGCCTAAAGACGGGCAAGGAACTGCAAGTGCTTATGTAATCGTCGATTTCGACGGCCAAAGACGAAGAACAAGGACCATAACCAGATATCTGAATCCCCAATGGGACGAAGAGTTGGAGTTCTTAGTTCATGATACAGAGTTTATGCCTTCCGAAATACTCGAGTTGAATGTCTACAACGATAAAAAGACCGGCAAAAGTAGCTCTTTTCTAGGTAAAGTTAAAATCGCCGGAAGTACTTTTCCAAAATCCGGTTCGGAGACCTTGGTTTACTATCCACTGGAAAAGAGAAGTGTTTTTTCTCAGATCAAAGGAGAGGTCGGATTGAAGATCTGGTACATAGACGAAGAGCCACCGCCGCCTCCACCTCCGGCGGAAGATGAGAAGAAATCGGAGGCTCAACCGCCGCCTACAACTGAGGAGAAGCCACCGGAGAAAAGGGAAGAGAAAAAACCAGATGAGGAAGCTAAAAAGGAGGAAAATTCTAATCCACCTGAAGCTCCAATATCAGAGGAGGCTACCGTACCTGCGGCAGCGGCCTCGCCACAACCACCTCCTGCAGAGAATCCTTCTGTAGCTCATGCAGAGAAGCCAAAACTGGAAGAAAAGCCTGTGGCTGTTAATTGTAATTGACTCAAAGAACAAGAACACAAACTATCTGGGAATGACACATCTTATTGAAGGACCATCAGTGGCTTATATAGCCTTACAAAGAGAATAGAAAACAGAACAACCCACGTTCAGTGTGAAACGTGTAACAAACTGGAATGAGTAAAAACAGCAACGGTCCCTAAAGACTAGGACACTTATGAAACAGAATAACAAACCAAAAACCAATTAAACCTTATCGTTCCCTCCCTTAAACTAGACTGCATGAACAACTAGTTTAACTTTAATTTTGGCGCCTCATAGACTCCCAACTTGCTCCTCAGCTTCTGAAATGACTCCAGCTTAAGAGGTTTAGTTAGTATGTCCGCCACCTGCTCCTGTGTTCCACAAAACTTCAACTGAACAACTCCTTCATTCACCAGATCACGTAGGAAGTGAAAACGCACATCAATGTGCTTGCTTCTACCATGCATTACGGGGTTCTTTGATAGTTTGATAGTTGAACTATTATCACAGAAAATAATGGTATTCTCACTGCCTCCATAACCAAGCTTCTTCAACACCCTTTTCATCCATACTGCTTGACATGTGCATGCTGCAGCAGCAACAAATTCAGCTTCTGTTGTACTAAGTGTGACTATCGGTTGCTTTCGTGAAGACCAAGCCACTGCTGCATCACTCAGAATAAAAGCATACCCCGACGTGCTCTTCTTATCCTCCACAGAACCAGCATAATCACTATCAGTGAAGCCAATTAGCTCCTTATTCCCTCCCTTTTTGTAGAGAATCCCAAAGTCAGTAGTTCCTTGCAAATAGCGCAGAACTCTCTTGGCTGCTAAAAGATGAAGTTCTGTTGGCTTTGACATGTACCTGCTAATCAAGCTAACTGCATACATTATATCTGGCCTTGTGGCTGTAAGATACATCATACTTCCCACCAACTGCTTATAGAACGAGCCATTCACTTCTATTCCACTCTCATCCTTAAAAATTTTGAACCCTGGAATGATCGGATTCTGGACTGAGTTACAATGCTCCATCCCAAATCTTCTTAGCACTTCCAACACATACTTTCTTTGACTTATAAATATCCCTCCATCAAACTGCATCACTTCAATGCCGAGGAAGTACCTCATTTTACCCAAGTCCGACATATCGAACTCATTCATCATTGAGTTCTTAAACTCACACATCATACCCACATTATCTCCAGTATAAATTAAGTCATCAACATACAAGCTAATGATCAAACGTTTACCTTGTTTGCTGATTTTAGTAAAGAGGGTCTGCTCACTGTCACTCTTCTCGAAGCCTTCTTTCAAGAAATATGATTCAATTCTGCTGAACCACGCTCTTGGTGCTTGCTTGAGTCCGTATAATGCTTTGTTGAGTTTGTATACTTTAAGTTCCTCATTCTTCACTTCATATCCTTTCGGTTGCTCAACATAGACATTTTCAGTTAGCTCTCCATGAAGGAAGGCTGACTTAACGTCAAGCTGGAACATACTCCAAGAGTTTTGTGCCGCAAGAGCTAGGATCATTCGTATCGTATCCATACGAGCTACTGGAGCATAAACCTCTTCGTAATCAACTCCGTGTTCCTGTGCATAACCTTTTGCAACCAAGCGAGCCTTATGCTTCTCTACTTCTCCAAGTTCATTGAGTTTGGTTTTGTAGACCCATTTAACCCCAATCTTTTTAGCTCCCTTTGGCAAATCAGTTAGAACCCATGTCCCATTCTTATCAATGGATCGCATCTCTGAATCCATAGCAAGCTTCCACTTTTCATCTTTTACTGCCTCCTCATAAGAGACCGGATCAGAACTTGCAAATAGGACTCTATTAACTTCAATATCCTCATCAGAGAGTCCTTCACTAGAGAAGTAATCTCCCATCCATGCAGGCGGTCGTCTTGTCCTAATGGTTCTTGTATTTAGAGGTTCAGGAGCTTCAACGTTTGGACGACCTTCATCGTCTGAACGTGGCACTAGCACATCCTCTTCACCGTTTTCTTCTGCGTCAGGCTCGACATCACCCTCGGGTTCATCTTCACTATGTTCCTTTTCATCTCCCTATTCAAGGTCCAGTAAAGTCTGTTCTTGATAACTTTCATCCCAGTTCCACTTCTTGTCTTCCTCAAACACAACATCACGACTAATTACAATTTTCTTTGACACTGGATCGAAGAGTCTGTACCCCTTTGATTCTTTACTCACCCCAAAGAAAATACAGCTGTGACTTTTATCATCAAGTTTCGTCCTTCGAACATCAGGAACGTGAGCGTGCGCAATACTGCCAAAGACTCTGAAATGCTCAACAGAAGGTTTAATTCCACTCCAAGCTTCTTGTGGTGTTACATCTTTGACTACCAATGTTGGACATCTATTGAGGACATAGAAAGTCCAATTTACCGCTTCAGGCCAGAAGGTTTTTGGAATATCCTTCTCGGACAGCAAACTCCTCACCATGTTCATGACAGTCCTATTCTTTCTCTCCGCAATACCGTTTTGCTGCGGTGTATAAGCAGTAGTCAACTGTCTCTTAATCCCATTCTTTCTACAAAAATCATTGAATTCTTTGAATGTGAACTCTCCTCCACGATCTGTCCTTAAACACTTAATAGACAAACCTGTTTCCTTTTCCACACAACTCTTAAACAGTTTAAAGTAGGCAAAAACATCTGCTTTATTAACAAGAAAGTTCACCCAAGCCTTTCTACTGAAATCATCAATGAAACAAATCAAATACCTCTTGTGACTGTTGGAAATGGGTGATATTGGTCCACAAATGTCAGCGTGAACTAGCTCCAGCTTTTCTGATGCTCTCCATGTACTCCTCTTAGGAATAGAATCTCGATGTTGTTTTCCCTTCAAACAATCAGCACAAACTATATTGGACTCAGCAAAGTGCGGCAAACCTTTCACCATTCCTTTGTTGTGCAGAGTCTTGAGACCTGGATAACTGAGATGTCCATACCTACGATGCCAAAGATGTGCTAGATCCTGAGTGGTTGTTTGAAGACACACATTTGCAGTCTCTTGCCTGATGGGTTGTGTATTGGAGATCAGGACAAACATCCTGTTAGTTGTCATGTTGGATTGGATAATCAAACCCTTCGAAGGATGATAGATCTTGCACTGATTTGAATGAAGTAGGACTGCTAACCCTTTTTCTTGTAGCTGGCCGATGCTAAGAAGGTTATTTCTTAGTGCTGGCACGTAGAACACCTCTGTGACAAGATGATTAACACCTTCTAGAGACAGTCGCACATTTCCCTTCCCAACAACACTCAGTTTGGTATGGTTACCGAGTTTGACCATCTGTGTAAACTCCTCATCCAGCTCATAGAACAACGATCGATCACCACACATGTGGTTACTACAACCTGAGTCGAGAAACCATACATCATCACGAGTAATTCCATGTGACTCAACATAGGCCATAAGAAGCATCTCCTCTGACTCATCCAGCTCCACATAATTTGCTTGTTTTCCTAAAGTTGGACACTCATATTGATAGTGTCCAAGTTTATGGCATTTGTAGCATTCAACGGTTGCTTTGTTGTAGGTCTGGCGACCCCTACCTCTGCCTCGTCCGCCTCTGAACGCTGCTCTCCCACATCCTTTTCCACTGTATTCTTCGTCATGTGTCACTTTAAGCGCCTGTTCTTCTCCACTACTTCGATTGAATTTCTGTTCATGGACAAGGAGGGAACTCTGCAACTCATCAATGGTGATGGAGTCTATATCTTTAGATTCTTCAATGGAGACGACAACATAATTGAACTTCTCGGTCAAGGTTCGAAGGATCTTCTCCACAATTGTCACATCTCGCATCTGCTCACCATTGCTTCTCATCTTGTTGGCAATTGTCATGACCTGGGCAAAATAATCAGTGATGGTTTCCCCGACTTTCATCTCCAAAACCTCAAAGTCCCTTCTCAAGGTTTGAAGAAGCGATCGCTTAACCCTGGCGTTGCCCTCGAATTTCTTCTTCATGGAATCCCAAATCTGTTTCGAGGTGCGCTTCTCCAAGATCTGGTCAAGAATTACCCTATCAATTGACTGGAATAGGTAATTTTTCACCTTGAGATCGGTAATCCTAGCATTCTCCAACTGCGTCTGCTGCGCAGTAGTCAACACAGTTGCTGCTCTTGGTTCTTCAAAACCATTCTCGACTAGACTCCAGAGGCCCTTTGATCTCAGCAGATTCTCCATTAGCATACTCCAGTGGTCATAGTGACCAGTGAAGCGTGGAATGGCAGGTTGCAGGAACTCCTTCTCTTCACTCATGCTTCTCTTTTCCTCTGTTGTGTTTAAGTCACTCAAAGCTGCGGCTTCTCTCTTATCTCAGGGCCAGTGTGGCTCTGATACCAGAATGTTAATTGTAATTGACTCAAAGAACAAGAACACAAACTATCTGGGAATGACACATCTTATTGAAGGACCATCAGTGGCTTATATAGCCTTACAAAGAGAATAGAAAACAGAACAACCCACGTTCAGTGTGAAACGTGTAACAAACTGGAATGAGTAAAAACAGCAACGGTCCCTAAAGACTAGGACACTTATGAAACAGAATAACAAACCAAAAACCAATTAAACCTTATCACCGGAAAGCAACCGAATCTTAACGTGAATGGCCTAGAACTCCGGTCAATCGCCGGCGATCGAGGCCTTAGCGCATACGGCGGTCTCGTGGATCGGATGCCATTTCTCTATGTCCGAGTTCTAAAGGCGAAAAGAGGTGATAAAGATCAGGCAGATACATCCGTATATGCCAAGCTCGTGATTGGCACTCACAGTATCAAAACTAAGAATCAAACAGATAACAAATATTGGGACCAAGTTTTTGCATTTGATAAAGAAGGTCTCAATTCAACCTCACTAGAAGTTTCAGTCTGGGTTGCGAAAAAAGGTGCGGATAATAACTGTACTGAGAGCAGTTTGGGAACGATGTCGTTTGATTTACAGGAAGTTCCTAAGAGAGTTTCGCCAGACAGTCCATTGGCACCGCAGTGGTACACTTTACAAGGTGGTTGGCCGGACGGTTCGACTGACGTCATGCTCGCCGTTTGGATCGGTATTCAGACCGACGAGGCTTTTCAGGAGGCCTGGCAATCAGATTCCGGCGGGTTAATACCGGAGACACGAGCCAAAGTTTACTTGTCTCCGAACCTATGGTATTTGAGACTAACGGTCATCCAAACCCAGGATTTGCAGCTAGGTTCGGCTTCGGAGCCTAAGGTCAAGAATCCGGAGCTATACGTTAAGGCTCAGCTGGGCACGCAGCTTTTCAAAACGAGCCGCACAACGGTCAGCTCGTCCTCTAATCCTACGTGGAATGAAGACCTTATTTTCGTGGCAGCCGAGCCGTTTGAGCCGTTTTTGGTGATTAATGTGGAAGATGTGTCTAACGGAAACACTCTGGGCCAGGCTAAGGTACACGTGCCAAGCATAGACAGGCGTACGGATGACCAGTCAGCCAACATCAAGATGGTTCAATTTGGTTGGTGATGAGAACCGACCCTACACTGGGAGAATCCATGTCCGAGTGTGTCTCGAGGGTGGCTATCACGTGCTTGACGAGGCCGCTCACGTGACCAGTGATGTCCGAGCAACGGCGAAGCAATTGTCTAAACCACCCATTGGGTTACTAGAAGTGGGCATCCGCGGGGCTACTAATCTACTACCGGTGAAAACAGCTGAAGGTACGCGCGGAACCACAGATGCATATGTTTTGGCAAAGTATGGGCCCAAATGGGTTCGCACACGTACGATCGTGGATCGATTTAATCCACGATGGAATGAGCAATACACTTGGGATGTATATGATCCCTGCACCGTACTCACCATAGGGGTATTTGATAACGGAAGGTACAAGCATGATGATGAAGCAGGGAAACCGGGCAAAGATGTACGTTTAGGGAAGCTACGTGTACGGTTGTCCACGCTCGATACTAATCGTGTTTATATGGGCTCATACTATCTAACTGTGTTGCTTCCTAGTGGGGCCAAGAAAATGGGCGAGATTGAGATTGCTGTGAGATTTTCATGTTCGTCATGGCTCAGTCTAATTCAAGCTTACACTAGCCCAATGCTGCCTAGAATGTGCGCCCATTAGGTCTGGCTCAACAAGACGTTTTACGCCACACGGCCATGAGGATTGTCATCGCCAAATTGGCTCGGTCCGAGCCGGCATTAGGGCAGGAGGTGGTTCAGTTCATGTTGGACTCGGACACACGTGTGGAGTATGAGGCGTAGCAAGGCCAATTGGTTCCGAGTGGTTGGGTGTCTGTCGAGAGCAGCCACATTGGCGCGATGGATAGATGGAATCCGCACATGGGTGCACCCATCAACTACAATATTAGTCCATGTGCTGCTAGTGGCTATTGTGTTATGCCCACACCTATTGCTACCCACAATTTTTATGTACACCTTCTTGATCATAGCATTGCGGTTCCGTTGTCGCCAGTGGGTCCCAATAACTACGGACCCGCGGCTGTCTTACTTGGAAGCCATGGGACCAGATGAGCTGGATGAGGAATTTGATGGGTTTCCAACCACACGATCGGTGGACCATATCCGCATCCGGTATGATCGGTTGCGGGCCCTGGCAGGACGGGCCCAGACGCTTTTAGGAGACGTGGCAGCACAAGGGGAGCGTTTGGAAGCATTGTTCACTTGGAGGGATCCAAGGGCTACTGGTATATTTGTGGTGGTCTGCCTATTAGCTTCCTTGATGTTTTATGTTGTGCCCTTTAAGGCATTTGTGCTAGGTTCTGGGTTCTATTACTTGCGCCACCCTAGGTTCCGTGATGACATGCTATCTGTTCCGATCAACTTTTTCCGGCGACTTCCACCTCTATCGGATCAAATTCTATAGATAATCAGACCTGGGGTATTATTTTTTCCTTGCACCAGTTTTGATGCACTGTCGCAGTGATTTTTAGTTAGACGGGGCTTGAATTTCTGCCATGTGACCAAAGTCAATTAATGTACTACTTTTTGCTGGATTAAAGTTCCACGTGAATTGTGTTAATGCTTCTTTAAGCATAGAGTTGAGTTTGGTGGCATATGACAGAAAGTAAAGGATAAGAAAATTTGGGAAGGCGAGGCAGGCATAAATAAATATGTAACATATGTCGAGAATGAAGGAGAGCAAAATAAGCAAGCATTTTGAGTTTGAAGTAGTTGGTATTTCTAGAAGGCAGGCAGGCCTACTCCAGAATTCTTAAAGCCTTAAAACTATTGCAAAACAATCCAAATCATCTTTTCTTCACCATACTACAGTTTGTTCCTAATTCTAGTTGCTCAATCTGTTAAAAGTACTAATTGTACAGTATATATATATAGTTCAATCTACATGAATATCTTTCTTGTTTTGAGTTAGACTTTCAATTCAAAATTTTCCGCTTTAAAATTAAAGGTATACTTGTAAAACGATGACTTTTAAAAATAATTATATGTTCTCCAATATAATCTTAGTATTCCCTAAGAATTTAGTTTTGATGGTGTGACATTAAAAATAATAGTAAAAAAATAATGACAAATTATGAATATGATGTTATTTTATAATATTAAAATATAAATATATTTTTAATTTTGAAATGAAGGAAAAAGAATATATCTTTAATTTTGAAACAAAGAGGGAGCATTTTGCAATAGGTAAGATTCCTCTTTTCCGGAAATGGATATTAATAATTATATTAAGAGGGCATGAGAAACATTTATGTGCCTATTTTATGACTATAGGGACTTAAACACGAACAATGTAAAAAATTAGAGGGAATAAACTATTTCATCCATTTCAAAATCAGAGATGTATTTTTAAAAGTATAATAATTTTATTCTTTTTACATTTTTAAATGGACCTTTAAGATTATTTAGGAATTGATTAATGCTGATGTGAGACTATAAATAATAGTAGAAAATTTATGACAAAATAGAAATACTATTTCATGTTATAGTCGGCCTACAGATGGAAATGTATATCTTTTTTAAATATTTTTTAAAAAAAAAGAGAAAGTACTCCCTTTATTCCAAAATATAAGATCATTGTTGATTTTTGAAATCAACTTAAGGTATTATTCAAACTCAAAATTAACGCGGATTGTTTTAATTTTAGTCTATACAATAATGTATATTATAAATTATCTATTACTCATAAGATTTATTATTTCATAATTTTTAATGAATTATTTAAATTTTAAATTTAAAAATATTTCAAATTAATTTTTAATAGTCAATAATAGTCCTTTATCATTTGGGGAGTATAATTTACTAAAAAATAAAAGGGAGCGAGAGAAATTTGGCAACTCCTCCTTTAAAAATGAAATTATTTTACTTTTAATTCGTTGCCAAAATGTTTAATAATCAGGGGCTAATGCAAAATGTCAGGATGGCCGAGTGGTTTAATAAGGCGACAAAACTGTCTTCGTGAGAGGACGGACGTGAGTTTAAATCCCACTTCTGCCACGGCCAATTTTGATCAGGCCAAGCATCATTATTAACTGAAGTAATGAATTAGTTTTCCTGCCATTCTATCAGTTGTGTGTAACCTAGATTCCTCTTTTCCGAAGGTGGGCACAGAAGACTTTGGAACTCATATTTCATCAACCAACAATTTAAATTGACAATGATCAACCTGCATAACCACAATGAACAGGGTAATCACTATTTTTTTGGCTACTTTACTAACTACTGTTTTGATTGTTTATATAGCATCTCAAAGACAAAAACATCATTTACACTGCCTCTTCTTGAAATTCTCAGCAGAAAGCAATTTTCTCAAAAAAATTCTCAATCTCCTGCCACCAGTTCCAGGCCTTAAAACACCGAAGCTCTCACTCTGCAAACCCGGGCACTCATAGCTCATCTCATTCCTTTTAGAACACCATCCTCCATAACTAAATTTTCCGTGGCGTCTTCTGAGAAGATCACGATCAATCTTGTCAAGAACACGATTATTTTGCTTGAACTTTCTAGCAAATGGTCGATTGCTTAGGACCATTCTTCGGTAATCTTTGACTCCAAGGGATCTGGGGTGTTGCTTTGGAGGTGTATCCCAAGAAATGTAGTGGAGGTCATGGTTCACTGTGGTGTTCTTGTAGTCCTCTGAGTTGCATACAACGGTCTGAAAGTATCCTTCAGGCGACGAGACGAAGTTTGTGTAGTAGAGAAGAAGAGTTCTTGGCAGGTTCTCCCAGCCCACTATGCAGTACTCTGTAAATGATCTGGATAATATTGTCCAGGCTGAACCTGGATTGTATGGTGCAATTTAGTTATAATTAAAAGAAAGAAGAATCCATTTTGTGAACATCAAAAAAAAATAAAATCCAAAAGAGGTATTCACTGAGAAGAGCTTCAAATCAAGAACAACATAGTCGTTTTCAGGCTACCCTTTCAATTTCCTATCATTGCTAATTAAATTTATAAAGGTTTGTGGAAAAGACAAACACATGGGCTCGACGAGTGACGCACCTTCTAAAATGTGCTTAATTTTCCTTTGTCTAGGATCAAATCACATTTACTGTAATTTATTGTGTGAATCACATATCAAAATGACATTGTGAACAATGTTCATCAATTTATGCAGCCTAACACATAAAACTGTAGATTAAGACCTAATTTGCCAAGAGCCAAAATCAATAAATGACTGGGACTTAAAATGATGCTTAATAGTATCTCTCTTGGAAAAAGAAACCTAATTAACAGTCCGTCGGTTCCACAAAAAGAGATGCATTTACAAAATTCACAAACTTTTAACTATATGTTTTTATTACATATTTACCACTAAATTTATTGAGTGTTTTAAATAGTGGTGATGGCATGATAATGAAATTGTGATGGTAAACTTGAGAACATTATGTTATTTTATATAATAACCATCAAAATCAATGAAAATCTCTTTTCGGAACAATTTTTTTTCTTGGGACAATTTTTTTTTGTGAAAAGTTTTGGAAGGTACAACTACCTCTATGTGTAGTTCACAATGTTTAGGATTTACTCGAGTCCCATGAGTATTTCAAAGAATAATAATGTCAATATTGCTTACTTATGAATTCTTCCTACTTATTTTTTTTTTCCTTCCTACTTAAAAAGTATAGCTTGAAAATGGCACAAGTTAATCATGTACTTAGTTTTTATCACTTTGGATGATTCAGAAGATAAAACACTAATAAAAAAATAACAATAATTTGTTTGGTGCAAGACATGAAATCAGGTTCAAGAAGGAGGGCACATGTACTACAACATGCTCATGTGCATTTTTTTGATCATGCAGACTGGCTTGTGGTTTTCCCTTCTAAAAAAGAGCCAAGCACGGGCTTTAATGCACCGGTAAAAGCTTTACAAGAAATATACTTGCAGGAAAATAGCCCTTTGTTTCAAAATAGATGTCAAATTAAAATTCACATAAAGTTTGAGAGAAAAAAGTGAACCACCTTATTCTATTACTAGTTTACTACACCTCCTTATAAGTCTTCAGATCAAAAATCAAATGATGAGGTCTACAATATTTCTTAATTTATAAGAGATTAATCCAGTCCATACAAATTAATTGTGTTAAAATTTTGTTAGTGACAAATATGTTTAGACATCTCAACATAATGACATCCATTTTGGGTCAAATAGAGTATTTGATTGCCCTTATCTGAACAGAAATTGAGTTGAGACGTTCATTCCCAAATCCATATTATGTAAATGACTGTTGCTCAAAGTTTAAAAAGAATTTGATATCATCTTTAATTTATAACTCATATATTTGTGCATTAGGATAGACTTACTTGAAATGGCAAGTAGAACAATAAAAAGGGATAAGAAAAGGTTTAAAAATAATTAATGTATAATATCTTGGTTTTTCATTGAGATTTAAAATTTTAGATATAGTAGGCAAACCCTAATTCCATAGTGTGTGGAGCACATATAAAAATTTAAACCAAATAATTAGGTAGGATGATGGGATGCCAACAACAATTTATTATAAGGTAGAGCAGGACGTTGATGTGCAACACCATCGTTACCTACCAAGCACAACTAATAGCACCAAACAATGTGAAGGGCATCAACTTTGAATTTTTTTAGCCACAAGTCACAATCATATAGCCCTACATGTGAATTAAGTTGTGTGAGCCACTAAGGTCTCAATAGGATGTATATTATAGATCTAGATAATTAAAGTGCTCAATATGGATTGACTGTATCCAATTTCTTCTCCAAGCAACAACTTATGTTGGCATTTAATTAAGCTAAGGTTTTACTCAACCATCCCTGCATGTTTCTAGGAAAATTGTTAAGATTGAACCTTAATTCCATGGCCTGCACATAACCCGTTAAGCTATAGGGACTTCGGGGCTACAATAATTGTTACATTCATCTCAAAATTATAAACTTTTCATTAATAAGGACATAAGTATATAATTTGTTGAATATTAATAGCATTAAGAGAAATCCTGAGGAGTGGGACTGCACTGCTAAAACAGTTTTGGTCATTAAAAGTGAAATTACGAAAATATCCTTTATGAAATTACCCACGGCTTTTGTTTGTTCTAACCTTTGTTCCAAAATCATAGATACATTTGTAGAAAGACAACTTTTAATAATCATTTAACGTTTCGAAATGTTCACTTACTATTAGCTAATAATTTCATAATAATAGTAAGATAGTAAAAAAGTTGTAGTAAATTAGAAATAACATGTCACTTCATAATCCTAAAACAAAAATGTATCTTTTTGTTTTTATTTTTTTGAAATGGACTAACAAGGGAAATATATGTTTAATTTTAAAGCGAAGGGAGTATTCCCGTCATTTTGACTAGCTAGCAATATTTTATTTATGTTAGGTAAAAGGAGCACGTTCGAATCTTTTAAATTTTAATTAGTTATCTTGATCAGCAGTTCACATGCTAGTGATAAGAAATTAAAGAACAAGTCATGTATCATTAATGGGAAATATGATCCATAAGTATTGATGCTAGTTGCTACTTCCTTCCAGAAAAGTGCTGACATCCAACATTTTCAAAAAGAGAGAAGAAAAACCTGTATAAAGTTTGAAAGCTGTTGGGAGACTTCTTTGCTTAATAACCCACCAGATCTCTGACTTATTTAGACTATGCAGACCTGGGTCTATTATAATTGGTCTTCCTCTCTTATTCCTGCAAATCAAAAAGCTTTCTGATCAATTAATATAATCTTCACTTTAATCATAGAAAATGCAGAGAATCCCATTTTATTTTTCGACTACTTTCAATAAAATCTTCAAAAAAATAATAATAATCATTTCAAAAATATATATAGCCTTACATTTTCCAGCCCAAACGACCGGTATGCTGTATGAAATTGAGATCTCTTGGTAAATCAGAGAAGGCTTGGATCAGATCTGAAGTTATAGAAAATGGGTCAAAATTATGGCACTCATAACTATGTGTATGTGTGAGAGAGAGAAAAATTAAAAAGAAATATCGAAGTACTGTACAAAAAATATTATAAAAAAAACAGACAAAAGGGGCACTCACCATACCATCTTGAGTAACAAGGGGATAATCAGAGGCACTGAGATTTATAAACCAATCCCAATTTGCAGTTCTCAAAAGCATAGACATTGCATGGAGAGTGGTAGCAAGCATTGTGGGTCCTCTGTAAGTCACCAAATTGGGCTTCCCAACAATCCAAACATTACCCACTTGGCTAAAAACCGGATGCCCAGAAACAAATTTTGCAATCTCCAAATGCTCAGATTCAGTAGCCTCATAATCCATATGAACCAAGTAGTAATTCCCCGGATGATACAGAGCAAGCAGAGCTCGTTTTAGCTTCAGGGTATCTCCTTTTGATGCAGAAATCAAGTAAGCAAATGTCACCGGGTAGGATGAGTTGCCGGATTTTGGAATGATGAAGGATTTGGCCGGCCGGAATCTAGTGATATTGTTGAATGCTGTGAGTTGGGTTGGTATGTAGAGGAGAGAGAAAATGAGTGAAGTTAGCATGAAAGAGATGATGTAGAATTTCATACCCATAACTTGGAAATTTGCACATAGCATTTTTTTGGAGAGAGGAAGAGGAAGCTGTTTGGATTGAAGTAATTAAGGGGTTTAGGAGGAAAATAAATGGGAGGAAGAGTGTAGATGAGATCTTTGGGTTCTTTTCTTGGAAGAGAAGGTCCCCATGTGTCCCTGTCCAAGTTTGGTGCTAGAAGCTTTTATCATCTATCATTTTCTTGTCATTAGTTACCTGTAGATTTATCTCAAATTGATATTTTTATGATTAAAAGTTGTATTTTCACGTGTTACATTTTATTTGGATATTAAGTGAATATCACATTATATGAGAAAAAAAAATTGTGTGATATTAATCGAGAATTAATATATTTAAAAGTAAATTTAATATTTTTTATAAATTTCTCTTACATTAATACGAGACTTATTTATTATTTATTTGACAAAAATCTTGTAAAAATATTATTCTTACTCATAAAAATATCAATAATTAATATTTACTAGTAACAATTTCCATTTTTTTTTTTTGTCCTTTTTTTCTTGTTAAAATATGGGTTAATAATTATTTATTATTTAAACAAAGACTTGAATCCAAATTCATGGATCAGAATACGACTACAAAGTACAAACTAATACTTAAGCCAATAGAAGTTATTCGATTTTGGAAAAATTTGTAAATATTCATCAATTCGAGTGTGGAGTTTCATCTCTCTACTTTATAAAGAAAATCCGTACCTTTTTGTCCTCGCTAAACTTGGAGAGAATCTTAAAGTAGAATATCATGTTTGCTAATCGCAATAAGTCAAGGTATTTTATGATAGGATTTTCTTAATACTTGTTTAACGGCACATGTTAAGCGTAAAAAATTAAGAGATGAGATTTATTAAATATTATTTATTTATGTATTTATATTGAATTTAATATATAAAAATAAAATATTAGTAGACCCCATCCCATGTATTGAATTCAGTACACATATATATACAAATAATATTTAGTAGGTCCAATTTTTTATTTTTTATGCTTAATATATGCCCTTAAAACACATTTTAAGAGGACCTTTTAAGATATCCACATGAAAGAACTATTGTCTTTTTAAATGATGGTCTTTAAAAATGTACTTTCCTGGCAAAGTGATTAGAATTTAGTATGAAGCTCCAAATTCATGGTTTTTAAAAATCTATTTATGACGGTAAAAAACACGATGTGTGATGAATCAATCGTAGAGAATACACATAATCATACACACCAGATAAACTCATATACTATAGTTAGATTCCTACCTTTTAAAACAATAAACCTATGATTTATGCCTTGTAATATTTATCACTAAACTCATGCTAAATCATTAAGTTAATTCCACACATATAATATAAGTAGTACAAATAGTTAATTAGCTTCGTAGACCCTATTTTTCTTCTTTTTTTTCGCCTGTAGTTTGAATGTGGAGTAGTAGTGTATGTTATATTTTTACACCATCACAATGTGCTATAAACATTCTAAATCTTGTCATCACCATATAAAACCCCATGGTACTGTAGAATTAATAGAAAAACAAAGTCCCTTTGCCCCCCCCCCCCCCCCCCCCCCCCCCAGAAAAGATAATTGCATTTTTTGTTTCTTTCTTCGACATGTAACCATTATATCTATAAAAATAAATATATCTATATCCCTCTATTTATACTAGTCATCCGCGCACGTGTGACATAAATATTTCAAACAAAAATTCTTTGTCAATATAAATATATATTAATAATAATTATGTTAGTTTTATTTAAGGGTGGGTAGATACGGAGAATGTGTGTGAAAAAATAGGAAATAAAGAGATTAATGCTATGGTGACAAAAAATGGTTAAAAAAATAGATATAAAATGATGCAGCATATTGTAATTAATTAACTTTCCACCGTACATGAACAAATTCAATAATTATATCCAATCATTTTATATACTTTTTTTTATATTCAATATTTTGTCACTAAAGTAATATCGTTAATCACACAATCAATGCAAATACTCAACTATATCCCTCTCGGTAGGAGGTATTTTTCTTTTGGGCCCAGACCACGGAGGCCTATAGTTAGGATCTTTTTAGAAACATCTAAAGCAAACTGATTTTGGGCTCGAAAAAGGAAGTACATTGCGACTTGATGTGGTTGAAATGGTGAGTTTTAGGCAAGAGAATTGGGCAGGCCAAGTATTCTTCAACCCTTCAAAGTTCAAACTACTTTTTCCCCAATGTATTAACACTAAATATTATAGTCCATATATATATTTAGTGTTAATGTACTTCAGAAATTAAAAAAAAAGAGAGAAAAAGGAAGAAGAAGATCAAATGTACTTGAATATCTCATGAGATTAGGTAGACTGATTTTCACAGTAGAGATCAAGAAGTTAATAGTTACCCGACAAAAAGGAAAAAGAAGAAACCAGTTAAAAGGAAGAAATAACTGCCGTAGTTGAAATCTTTAAGCAAATAATGAACCACCAAATTACTTCATACATCACACTTCGACATACTTGGGTGAAGAAATGGGGACAGACAAGTTGTACAGATCCTTTATCCAAAACTTTTGTATGAATTCATCACAAAATGTTAACAATCAACAAGGAAAACTTGGAAACAAAATGTAATGAATAAATGCGACTCAAGTCAACATTTTTCACTAGGTATATATATAGATGTTACAGAATACATAGAAACTACACATAATATAGGAAACCTTATAACTTAAGCAACTCCTACATGCCCTCTACCACCACAATCCAAGCACATAATGTTACCAGTTCCACCACAACCTGCAAGTACGTAACCACATTAAAATTTCTGTGTCAAATAATGATACATAAACACAAACACACACATAAATGTATATGATGTGTATATATATATGAAGGTATGAACATAGTTATACAAAGCATATATATGAGGGTATGAACATATTGATACAAAGCAGAAACCATCATATATTTAGTTTCTTCCTCGTAGACCAATGGAAATCCTTAACTTCCATTATGAGGACCTTTTCCAATACATGGGAAAAGTATATATCTGTCTTTAAGAAGAGTTCGACCCAATGAATTTGTCAGGCATGCTTGACTATTGACTTCATTTCAACAGATGATAAATAGGACAAATTAGGGAAAAGTAGTCAAGTACTGGACTGCACGAATATCAAGTGTTATGAATGTAAATTTATTTGCAGTCAAAGTGCAAGTCTTGAATGGGAAAAGAGGTGTTTACCTAGGCAGCGAACTTTGACAATAATTCCTTGACTCTCCAATATAGAGTCCACATATAAGCCCGAACCAGAGCAAGTGGCACAAAGGACAGCACCTTTTGCTTGGCAGTTAGGACACCGCTTGTTATCTCCAATGTTCTTTTCAGCCAAGGATAAACCAATTGGGTTCTCAATAATCTCCTCAGGGATGGGTTTGTCGTAACAAAACAAAGACTCAAGATTACTTCTCCGTCTACGTGCATCCCCTACTGCATCTGATGCAGCCTGCATAAACAAATCCATTACCATTTCATTGAATATAACAAACATGTAGCCTTTGCTAAAAATAAAAAAAATAAAAAACAAACGTAGGGGGGAGGCTTGTGGTCAAACATCTTATTTGAGCTAGAAGAACACTCGCAATAACTCACACAAACAAATAAAATCGAAAACTCACTTGCATAGTTTGGTTGTAAGTTATAAGATGTTAACAGGTAATTACTTCTAAAAAGGTTAGTAGAAATAACTACCAGTATCTATTTGTTTAGTCACAACCAATAAAAAGTAAAAAGGAAATAAATGGTACTTACTGTGCATGCGCCACCAACTAATTCCTAATATACATAGACTAGGAAAATAAGTGCTGATTGTCACTACTCGTAAAATAGTAACCAATAAAATTAAAATTAGCGTTATCATACATCTCTGATACTATTTCAATGACATTCAATCTGATCTCCCAAATAGACACTCGTTTTCTAAATTACGATTGACAATAGTACGTTTTCGGTATTAACACAAACACAGCATCTTTAACCGAAGAATATTTCATGACCTTCCGTCACTTGTTTTACTTAATTCTTGAAACATCACAGTGGATCTGATTCTATTCTTTTGGCCTATATTGAAATGAAATACCTACATCGGGGTTTCTACAATCTCCATCAGACCCTTATTGGCACACAGAATCAGAACTTGGGTTTGAATTATAGTTGAATTCAAAGTCCGCCAAAACTGGAATTGAGTAGGAATTTGAATAATTTATAAGTTTCATCAATTTGGAATAGCCAAATAGCAATGCAGAACCTTATACATAGAAACTAGTTTTCGAGTCATTTGTACAAAAAAATAAGTAGTCCAACTGGCTGAAAAATTAAAATCACAATTCTGACAGTGTTCCCAAATGACAACAGAAATTAGTATTCAGATGCCAGCTCCAATTTTGAGCTCCCTTCTACTGCCAATATAATCCTAATCGTTTTTCTTTCTTCTTATAATGTGATTTGGGCTTAAGATTGCGTATAATTGAGCACATCAAGTCTTGTAAAGCAACTTGCATGTAATTAAAATTACACCATAAAACCATTTACTCTATCACATGATAAAAATTAACTCCCCAAAAAACCATAAATTAATAGAAAGCAGCATAACATTTAGGGTAAGTTGGGAGCTTTTTGAGATATATTATTGAAATTTCATTTTCTTTCCGCACAGAATTCCAGCAAACCAAAAAGAAAAAATAATGCAAATCATCTATGATTCTATGAGTGAAGAAAAATAAATGAAGTCGCATTACCTGAGGCGAACATGCGCGAGGAACAGCGCCCTTATAGGAGGTGGCGAGGACTTTGAAAATGGGTTGGGTGCCCTTGAGACTAAAGCGTGAATTCCTATGAAAATCGGACGAAATAGGCAAATTAATTGATGAAATCTTGAGGGCACAACCCATTTCTGCAAAAATTTGGAAGGAACCAAAGCTGCTTTAGCACTTCGGAGGAATCGATAAATTGGTGAGTCCGCGTTCTCCTTGTTAATACTTTAATTTTGTTTTTTTTTTTTTTAGCTTGTTTCGAAATTTTACACCGTCTGGGAGTTGAGAAAAGGAGAGACCGGAAAGGAATGTTGGAGAAAATAAATTGGGAGAGAAATATTCACTTAGTAAATATATATATATATATATATATAGAGAGAGGTAAAAATGTATATAATTACACAATAGACCTTTAGTGACTATTTGAATGACTATAATGACAGTATTATCAAAAAAACTGTCGTCATAGCAATTAAAATCGTAGCCAAAAATCTACCGTGTAGCCGTGTAGGTACACAGCTGTGTACCTACATATACCCCATATATATATATATATATATATATATATATATATATATATATATATATATATATAATTGGTAGAGAAAGGAAAATTTGATTTACTAATATTTTTTATAATATTAATTTTGCTTTTAAATTTTTAACTACCATAATTTATTTTTATTCATATCCTAATACTAACATGTCAATTTAGTAAAAATGTATATTTTCTTTTCTTTTCTTCTCAACTTCCGGACAAGACCAAAGAAAATACATCAACTTCTCTGTCACAAACTCCAACACTAGACTAAATAAAACTTTCCATTTTCTTTAACTTTCTTTTCTTCTCTTTTCTAACTTTCTTCCCATTAAAAACTCTCAGCTAACTTCTAATTTATAAATTATATTTTTTTATTTTTGTAAAAAGATATGATAAAAACTAAATTTTAGATTTAGTTATTTGTTTTCAATTTTTAGTTTTTAAATTTTTTTCATTTTCTATAATTTAGTAAAGAAAGGAGTATAATAGTCTTGAAACAAAAAAAAATAATTTATTTATAAACGAATAAAATAAATTACTTATAAACGAATAAAAAAATAATTTACTTATAAACGAACAAAATTCTCTCAACTGCTTTTAAAATCTTCAAATGCCGATAAATAAACAATTCTCTCAACTGCTTTTAAAATCTTCAAATGCCGATAAATAAACAAGCACACGCCTGCGTTTAAAACCTTCGAACCCGATAAACGAACAAGCACACGGGCAATAATCTTACATTTGTTGCATGTCAACAATGTTGCATTCGGTGCATATTGATATCTCATGAGTCACGACTGATGACTACTCTTTTTTTATTGTTAGAATTGAACTCCCGCAAAACCTATTTGTATTTTAATTTATAAATCTCTATTTATAATTTTCTATAGATGAATTAAAAGTTAAACAAGCATGCCACCACATTAGAAAATCATTTTAGAGCTTCAATCAAAATCTTCAACAGCCCTGTATAATGTTCCAACATTTTATATACTCGGTCTCTCAATCTGAAACTCGACCAAAATGGTTCCAAAAATTCACAAAAGTAAAACAACAGTTGCACATGAACATAAAATCATGTTCTGAGTGATGCAACTTCTGAATTTTAGAGGTTTTGGTTTCAAGAATTCAACAAAATAACACTGAAATACACTTCCACAGGATAAATAAGCCAAACTTGGGTAGTTCTCAAAATTCTCGCCCACCATAATTTTGGACTATATATCTCAAATTATAATTAAGTATCAGAACACAGCTATTACATTACACCCGTGAGGCTCCACCCTGCTACTAATTAAATTTCGTCCAAGGGTCACCAATAAAACCCGAGGATTAATTTACTATGACAAGTTGACAACATATCTAAAAAAGATTAAATCAGTAGCAGATTCTAGCCTGATGCACCAGGTGAAGTAAAAGGATTCCCCAAACAACACCTTCAATGAGGGATGATCATTAGTTCTCAGAGTTCCTTCGCATTTTCTTCTTTGCTTTGTCTTCCTGACGATATCTCTCCCGTCTTTCATCTCTCTGCCGTTTTCTTGAAATCTGCTCTACCTTGCCTTTCTCTGCTTCATGAGATTTCTTCTTTTCCACTTCCTTGAGCTTTCGCTTCTTTATCTGCAAGTTTGGAAAGTAAAAGATTGAGTAGGGCGCGGCACTCCCAAAAGAATCCAAAAAATATAGTAGTAAATGGCATTGCACCGGCCAAGAATCCCCCCTCCCTCAATCTAGGAATACATATCTTTCTGTAGGAGCTGAAACAAGCATACACACACACACACACACACACGTAAATGAGAGACGGAAAGAAAAGGGCAAAACTAGCAATTAGCCCATTGTACTTGACCACTTTTGTTCAATAGCCCACTAAACTTTTAATTTATGTAATTGTTCCATTGAATTAATTAAAATATTTTAATCAAGTCATTCTATCAAATTAATCAAACGTTCCTTTAATAATTTTCTACTTTTTTTTTTTTTTTGACATTTAAATAAATAACATCTAATTACCCAGTTGGCTTTTTTGACATTTGAAAAAGAAAAAAGGAAAGGCGAGAATGTGGAAAAGCGATTTACATCTTCCGTTTCCCATACAACCAAAGCCCTAATAATTGATCCTCTAATTTCTCCCCAATTGATCTCTCCTAACGATACTAATCTCAATCCCAAAAACATTCATCCCATCACCACAATTAAACAATCCCAATAGAGTCTCCTCCTCGCTTATTGAATAATAACAATTCGTCATTTATAAAGGTATAATCAAAGACCAATGCATTTGAAGATTCATAAATATTCACGAAACTAGGGGTTTTTACTTCTTATATTTATACAAGCAGATACATATTATATATTTATATATGTATGTATTTCTATATATAAATTTGAAATCTAAACGAGAGTATCCCTGTTCTCTATTGCAGGTGGTTGCTTCTCTCTCCAAAGAGATTGAATGTAGGAAAAGAAATATATAAAATAAAAAAAAAGATCAGTATGCCCAGCTGGAGCGCCCTACTCCCTGCCTAGCAGCACACTACAGCAAAGAAGGTATCATAGTGATGCTCTGTTTGGGAAAATCAATGGAATCGAAACCAAACAGTATGCAAGTGATAACGATGGTCCAAAATTGATGAGTGGAAGAAGCAAGAGGAAAAGGAGTATGGAGAAGAAGAAATGGGAAGAGGGGGAATCAATTAAACATATGAATATTTAAGAAAATGAAGATGGAAATTGGTAGGGCAAGAAAGGGGTTGCGACTTAATTTGGGGAAACAAAACAAGTGAGATTATTATATTTTCCCAAACAATAGCTATCTCTACTTTGCCCGTGCAAGCCACCCAGATAATTCCATGTCATTATTATAAATGTTAAAAAAGCCATGTAGGAAATTATTAAACGGATGTTTGATTAATTTGACTGAATGACTTAATTAAAATATTTTAATTAGTTCAATGAGACAATTACATAAATTAAAAGTTTAGTTGGCTATTGCACAAAAGTGATCAAGTAGAATGGGTTAGTTACTAGTTTTGCCGAACGAAAGACAATTCATAACAATGTAGAAGTAAAAAACAAAAAGAAGACCACCTCAAAATTAGAGCCCAGAATCTTAGAGACCCTATATCTACAGTGAGAACGAACTAAAAGAAAAACTGCTAATACCATGTTAACATAAGAGGATCAAATATTTGACTAACAAGATAAGTATCCCCCACCCCTCCCCTAAAAAGTATGCACACATACAGAAAGGGAAAACATAAAAGTTGGGGATGACGAAAGAAACATAACAAGGCTGATAGCCTGATACACACAGGAAACAAAGAAAAGGGGCTGGATACAATCAAGTGCACAAGGCTAACCACACCAGCAATAGAGCTGAGTACAATCAATACTAAAGTATGAGGCAAATAAAAGAAAGGAGACAGGTACAGTGTTGATCAAGTGTTCGCCCAGGGGGAAAATGATTTTACCATTTCCACCTGAATGTTTCTTCCAACTTTTCTTAAACCCAAAGAGTAAAGCAAAAACAGGGCAAGACAGAAGATCTGAATTACGAATCCAAGTCTATGGGAATCCCAATACTTCAGAGTGGATGAGCATTCATCAGTTCTAACTGCTAAAAATGAAACTATGTCAACCACATTTACAACCCTACATGCCAAGTACACAATGAATCCTTAGGAGTACCCTAGTAAAGTTTTACAGCTTCCATCGAGTAAACCTCTGTCAGTGGCAGTTAATAATTCATAACAGAATTAGAATTGACAAGATCTCGTTACTAGTTACTGGCAATAGAAAGAGATTCGTCTAACTTGTAGGAGCTATTCTGTAACAATATTGGTGTCAAAAAGCCCAAAACTTAACAAGCTATTAAGGTTGAAAAACAGAATCTCTAATGCAGAGCTAAACCAATTCTTTCAAACACGCATCTTATCTATATTATTAAGGGAGAGGGGAGAAAATAACAGCTCTCGAGGCTGTCACAATTCTCCTTTCCCTTTTTCCCCAACAAATTTGGTTTTATTACAATCTCAACCTCTTTAATTTTTTTAAATTTTTTACTCTATCCCAAAAATTTGATAAAACTCCAATTAATTATATCTTTAAGGTAATTGCACATGCAACATGTGTGCCACCAGGACTAGTTTAAATAAAGGCATACTAATAGTAGACCTAATCAACCCAGTTTTAGATTCTCAATCATGTTTGCTGATGGTGTTGGTACCACCCCTTGAACCCTAGACCTAGCTTTTCGTAGAATTTAATTTCATGATTTTATATGGGGGGGGGGGGGAGGGGGGGTTTGTAGAAAGCCATAACCTTCAAAAGAGGCCGTCAGACAATTCTATACATTTTATAAAACACCAACTTTAAAGTATGCGCGATGACAAATTGATAAGAGTTCTGGTCTGAAGCAAAATACCTTCTCATTTCTAATCAACTGCAGATGTTGAACAAGTGCATGCACTTTCCGCTCATGAGGTTCCATGACGACAGCCCTACGATTTTCAAGTAGTGGCCGCCTTCGACTTGGAATATCCTTTGGCTTAGAGGCAAATGGGAGAGCTGCCTTTAATGACTTGGGGATAACCAATGGGTTGAACTTTCTAAGCTTCCTTTCAATTGGCTGTTTAGCAAAATGAACAAATATACCATAGTTCAGATGAGAGCAGAAGTATAAGAAACGGAAAGATTATCTAGTTATATAATTAATGACCCATTTATCAGAAATTACCTTGTAAAGTGAATCTTTGTTAACAGGAACTGGAAGATTTTGATCTCTCCTCAATTCAGTTACAGTTTTCATTCCTTCCCAGGGCTGATCACGACGTTGCAGAGCTGTTGTCAAAGGGTTGTAAAAGCAAGGAACTTCAACTTGGGTCCATGCACGCAAGAAAACAATGTCACTCATCAGAATCCTATCCTCAAAGGTGCACCTAGCAATTCCTTCTTTAGGATGTCCTCCCTTCTTTTTAGCTTGGTTACCAATTTCTTCTTTTGCGGCCTGCACAGATTTACATTCACAAGTAATTAGAAATAGACATATTTCTGTTTTTACTCGGGATATTTAGTCTGGTAATCATTAATGGCCAATGACCATCATCTGATGACTTGAATAGTTAAACTTTTGGGATGTAGAGTATATCTCGAAGGAACCAAGGATTCTGAAACAGTTACTCAAGTATAATAATCTTCAAATACAAAAGTATAATAATGTAATAAAGGCTAATATAAAAATAATCACTTGACCGACAATCATACCTTCTTCACCTGTCCCCGGATCCCACTAACAGTCCGGATAGCTGCTCCTTCAAACCTGGCTATTTCAAGATCCGAAGTGAACATGTCCTTGATAAGTGCCGTTTTCTTAAAGATCTTGCAGGGGTAGCCAACTAGCTTTATCTTCTTCACGATTCGTGCAGCATGATTAAACTCTTGTACTTGTCCAGTTGCAGTGATCCTAAATGATGCCTGAACATTAAAAGAAATTGCTCATCGCATGCACACAATAAGCCCAACAAAAAACTAACAAAGTACAAATATGAACAAGACGGTCAACTATTTGAGAAAGAAATAACGGCAAAACCACTTGAAGAATGGTAAGAAAACTGTAAACCTATACTTGAGATGCCACTAGTAATATAAAAAATAGCCACTTATATGTATTTCAGGTCTTTAAAAGTAATGAAGAGGACAGCATACAGTTGAGTAAATCCTAACAAGTGAGAAGAGAGTCCCACTCCTAGTAATATAGGAAGAATTGTACAAAGAGAAGTGATGCCGTCATCTATAATTACTACCTGCTTTAACTCAAAATCATTCCAATTGATGGCACAGAATATAAGTCCTTATAAAAGTCAAGGAAATACTTCCTCCGTTCCAAAATATAAGAGCATTTTCTTTGCATTTTGCACATCCTTTTGCAAGCATATTTTATCACTATGCTATTCTACCCTTTTCTTTGGAAATAAATGCTTAAGCTTTGTATCAATGGATACATAACAAATTGGTGTGGTATATTCATGTCATAACATAATATATATGAACAGAACTAGCTTATGGTAAAATTGTTTATTCTGCAGGACGCTGAGTCGTCCTGCATTGAGATGTGCAGTTTACAAAGATGGACGTTAAATAAGGGGGGAAAGAGTACTTTTCTGAAGCAAACAAAAATTAAGCAGAAAATTTCTTACGCTTCCACAAGATACCTGAATTTAGGAGCCCTAAAAGTAATTAAAACAGGAATGTCTCAATTTGAACAGTCTTCTTTCATCAAGAAAGTGGAAAATTCAACAAAACAAGAAAGGAAATTAGCTAACCTGGTTGTTTGCTAAATTCTGAACAGCAACCACCCCCGTCTTAGGAGGTGCAAGAGGGCCCCAAAACATGGCAAGACAGTGCATGTGTTCAGGTGTATACTTGAGCATTCGATGGCGCCCATTTTGGTCCTCAATGGCATATATGGGTGTAGTTTGGTATCGCCTCCATCCTATTGAAACAATTATTGGGTCTCTAGTCTTCAATACTTTTTTGTGCCACCTGTGCCGTTTTAACAGGACCTAAAAGAGATGAAAACGTTCCATGATGCCAAAAATATTATTAAAAAAAAAACATAAAATAAAAAAGTCATGGGATTCCAAAATTATCAAGGACAATAAAAACAATAATTGGAAAGTAACTATTGCAAAAACCATAAATATTGAACCTGAAACTTACTTACTATTTAACAATGGAGCATAACTCGCTATTAATTTATAGTTCCTGTTTAACTCTACCAAGATAAGCAGTTTTACAGGCTCTACACCATAGTGACATAGTCTAATTAAGAAAATCAGCTGATTACACCAGTCCTTTGTATAATAAGATTGAAATAACAGAATGTACAGTGTAAAATTTGTCTATTTATAAGTACAGTTTATAGCCACATGCTATCATTTGGTAGTAGGGTGTATTATTACCAATATTATGGTACAGCATCCTTGCCAGGAAAAATAACTCTGATTTCAAAGCTTTCCTATCATTATGTTCAGAGCAAACCAGTAATTCAAATATGATCTAATATTCATGAAAATAATCAGAGCAACTATATTGTATGGTAGTTCAAGGTATGCAATAGGCTTAATATGATTGATGCAGAGGGTGATATGCAAAAATGCATAATGACTAATGAGTGTTATTCCAATCTTCTCCTTCACAGGATGGCAGATTTGTAACAGGTTACTTGGCCAGGCATTTTTTGGGGGAGTTTTCTCAGGGTCTATTGTTCTTTCCGGCTTTTTTTGGTGGAGTTTATCTATGACCTTTATTGTTTGGGGTATAGACTCTAGAGATTAACGTGTTAGACTGTTCCTACACGGTTTGGTGGGCAGCATAGGCGTCCTATTTTACAACCCCATGTCATACATCATTTAAACAGGGAGTCATGCTCCCTCTCGGCCTTTCTTAATGAGTGTCCTATTATTTGCTGTGTTCATACTTTTACAACCTCCCTTCTCTGATTTCTGGGAAATGGCGGTGTTCTTTGTGTCCATTGGTGTAAAATGAGTTGCTTCAATAAATGTTCCACGTTATTGGAAAGCCCATTCACCATTTTTTTGCTATTTCATTTTTTAAAAAAAATTTGAACCCTCTTCGCTGAAGGAGTCCCAAGTAAAAGCAACTTCAACAGAGTCTGGATGTATTACGGAAGAAATCTTAGCTTACGAGTCTTACAGACCTGCATGTATCCAACATTTTCCTCCCCAAGCCCAATTCCTCCGACAAGAATAGGATGGCATGGATCAAAATGTTCGACCATTTCACAAGGAACATCACGAATCTCCAATCTCAGATACGTCCCTGTTCTGTAACCCTCTATCTCCAACCGAGTGGCCTCGTCAAGATCATTGAGCTCAGCAATATTAATTTGTTTCTGAAGTTCAATCTCCTCTTTCAACTACAGGGGTCAGAAATTTAAAATGAATTACTATTAAACCATAGAAACTACAATACTAGAGAACAATAAAAATGGTAGAAAATATACCTTATCATAGAATCCACCATCTTTAACTTGGCTACGATGAGACTTGGCTTCATGTGTGTTATCATCGTCTTCCTCAGGTGATTCAGACCCATCATGTGTATATTGAAATTAAGGTTTACCAACATGATACATTCAATGTTTCTGCGCATATGTGGATGCAGGTATAGCAAGAAACAAAAGCACAACAAAAATAACAACATCTGGAATGGATGATTAAAAATGATAGCCGAAAAAAGCTAAGATATGTTATTGCCATTTAATTCCCTAAAGCAAAAGGAAGACATTTAGTTGATGCAAAGGAAAATTATATTAATAGGTTATATCACATCCATATATAAACCCATCAATCTTTTAACAAGGATTCTAAGTCATTAAACTGAATCTAGCATGCAAAAATCTCCAAGAGAAATCAAGTGAAGGATATTGAGCATCAAATTTTGCACGAAGAGCAAGCTTTTTTAACCTTCGCTCTTCACTGAGTGAGTTACCATCCTTGCTAATGACATCATCATCACCATTGTCCCCCATTAGACGGCTCTCATACTTTTCACCATTTTCTAAATCTTCAAAATCACCAAAGCCAGCATCTTCGTCATCGTCGTTAGCTTCAGAGACTTTCCCCCTGCGACCAGCCTTTGACCAATCTCCAGTGACAAAACGGTCACGAATGCTTTCGAAATTCTCTTCCTTTTTCCAGTCTATTGCAGTAATATGGTTTGTAAATTTGGAACAATCGTCAACATTTACATTATCACCATCAACACCTTCCCTTATGTTCTAACATAAAATCAAACAATAAGAAGAATTAGCATAGGCCTAGAATCCAGTCATCAAAAGTAACGCATTCACAATTTATAAGAAATTCTAACACAAATTCCAATCGTTTAGAAAAATCACCTCCTATTCTCCTACTCAAAGGAAATTAGAGAGATTCAGTCCCAATGAAGTGTCTAAAAGACAAACCTTTTTACCCTCTCCTTTTGGTCTAAAGAATTCTTCATCCTCGCTTTCATCATCATCACTGCTACCTTGCACCTCATCAATAGAAGTAGTTGATTTCAGTGCAGGCTTACCATACACGAGATGCATAAGATTTGTATTCTGTCTCGCAACAGTCCTTTCCGCCAGTGAATCTTTCCATTTTGAAGCATTTCCCATCTCATCTTCTACAAGGGAAAAAAAAATAGGGAATTAGAAACAAATTGAATCTTAGCAGGAACACACTGCTTATGAGATAGAATTTCTATCCAGACAAAGTTTGAGTGATTAATATACAGGAAAGGAAAAGAGAAGTGGTGCAGTTTCATTTAATGCAAACCAATCTCAGTTAACCGGCACATAATGCAACAAAGTCCGTAAAAGTAATCATTTTCTGATGCTACCATATATAATTTTACTGAACACAGTTTTCAAAATAATTCCAAAGATTATACCATCATCCAAGTGATTCTCTTCATCTTCATCTGAAATATCTGATTGAGAAGATGATTGCTCATCCATATCCTCATCTTTAGATTCAACACTTCCATCTGAATCCTGCAAAGGGCATAAAGATATGAGTACAGCAGACACATAAATTTATATCGTAACAGACCTGATAATTTGGAACAAAAATGCTCCACACTTAGATTTGAGTCCATACGGCAGCTTATAATTAAGTGCAAAGTAGTTAATCCTATGATTTCATTCACTTCTGCGAGTCACTGCTATGGTTCATTCATATTCATATGTCTGTATAATAAGTAAAATATCTCTGAGTTCATTCAATCAAATGCAACAATGGTACGGATCATTCGTATGTCTTTGGAATAAGTAACCTATTAACATGCACTCATTTGAGGTGAGCAGTTTACTGGGTATTTTATGTTGAAGCACTTATAAGGATAATGTTAGGTGTCTCAAATTTTTGTAATAGTGTCTCAAATGATGTGGCATCATTATATTGGTTAAGTGACTATGCCATAAAGTACCATTTGTCTAATTCAATGCCACATCATTTGAGACTCATTTGAAACCCCTAGCATTATGCTATGTATAAAGACAAACTACAGATCTGTCTAGTTACTGCTTGTCAGGATTGGGATTATGTTTCAGCAGAAAAAAATTGAAGGTATGCTGTAGTATCTTACTTTCAATTACAAAATGTAGGTGCTGAACACTAGGTTGGCCAAATGATATAATGTAGCTCAGCCTTCCCACTAAGACTCATAGAGGTTTTCTCAGATACATTTCAAGCCTAGGATTTGTAGTAATACATAACAAACAGGGAGTTCCAATTCCTAAATTGCTTTAAGTGATAATATGATGTTCTTTATTTTCTTAAAAAGTGGTTTTGGTCGTTCTAATTCCCTTCATGCTCTCTTAAATTCTTTTCCTTGAATAATATATATACGGTGCACCATAGAGATTATCTGGATCTGAAGTGCAGGCTTAACCAAATAAAATGGTTTGATGACAAATATGATTGCAATTATGGAAAAATTATTAACATAGAAACAAAAACACAGAAACCTTTCTATCACATGCTTCGGCAGTCACCATTAACAAGGTTGCATACAAATGCTGGCATAAAATTAACAAGAGAAGAACTAGGACATCAATATTGAGACATTGCACAACCATAGAGATTATCTGGATCTGGTCGTTCTAATTCCCTTCATGCTCTCTTAAATTCTTTTCCTTGAATAATATATATACGGTGCACCATAGAGATTATCTGGATCTGAAGTGCAGGCTTAACCAAATAAAATGGTTTGATGACAAATATGATTGCAATTATGGAAAAATTATTAACATAGAAACAAAAACACAGAAACCTTTCTATCACATGCTTCGGCAGTCACCATTAACAAGGTTGCATACAAATGCTGGCATAAAATTAACAAGAGAAGAACTAGGACATCAATATTGAGACATTGCACAACCCCTTCCCTTGCCCCCCCCCCCCCCCCTCTCCCTCCTTTTCCCAGAAAAAGGGGAAAACCCTCAGTATTAAAAGAAAGAAGAAGAGTAAACATTGTTATCATAAATTTCAACAGCATTACCTCTAAATCAGCTTGATCCAATTCATTTCTGAATACAAATTTTCTCCTCATCCTTCCTTCACGGAACTCAATATGCTCACTTACTTTGTTTTTCGAATGAGGGTCATCTGTATATTCTTCATCAGAAGCACTATCAACAATTTTTATAGTTGAATCCTTTTTAAGGATTCTATCTTCATCTGAAGATTCTAAGCCATTCATATCATCACTTTCTTCACTAGACCCATCCGTTTTGTATTCTTCCTCGGACTGATATTGCTCCACTGACATTAGATTGCTAATCGGCCTATCTGATTCTTGATCATCTTCTGCATCACTTTGAGCTTCTGGTACGCTGTTGGGTCTCTTGCTGAAAAGGCTAATGAAGCTTTTCTCTAGTTTCTCATCAATTGAATATTTTGTATTCTGTAGTGACTCAACAAGTTTCTCACCAATATCACGCTCCTTTCCTGGAAGATAGAGAAATATCTTAGAAGAAACAGGATAGAGCTAGGTGATTCTTATCCTTTTGGTACTCTAAAGAGTATTTTACATAAGGGAGAGGAAAAAACATGTATATGAAAGGGTGTTATCAATCTCTAATATTTGAAAGACAAAGCAGACATGGATGTAAAAGAGTTACAAAAGATGATAAGATCAAGTTCATACAATAGACCAACACAATAAATAAGCACAAATAAAAGAAAAAATCTAAACCTCGTTGTGCCACTCCACTTTCATCATCAACTTTAGAAAACTGCACGAAATGATCGTTGATGTTTATGTAGACAGCATCCTTATCATACAAGAGATCCCCCAATCCAGACATTGGCGCATAAAATAGCTTTTCCTTATCGCGCAAACCCTTCTTTTTGGCAGCTGAGGGTAAAGGGCAAGGATCAGCTAAGCCAGTAATGCCAGCTACACTGTAATCACCCACACCAGCGATATGCACCTGATTAAAATAAATAATAAATAAAGAGCATATAAATTAACAGTTTAATACACTAAAATAGAATCAAATGACTATAGATGTTAAATGAGGCATGGAAAAACTTTTGTCCTATCGCGAGGAAGAAATAACTCACACCACCCTGGTATGAATGCCAGAAATTCCTTAACTATTCAGCCTATTCTAAAGTAAAATCATAAGACTAAGAAAGCTAAGATGTAACAGAAACAAAGTTACATGCAATTTAGTTAAGAAAATAACAAATTAAAGAATATTTATTAAACACATCCATATGATAATTATTTTTAAAATAAAGCATTGAGAACTCGTCCTCTGACCTCTGGAGAGATGACGAACCTATCAAAAATGCCCTTTTTCTGCAGAACCTGGGCAGATTGATTTAGCTATATTTTATTTTCAGAAGATGATGCTTAGGATAACATATGGACGAGTATCTGGAAGAACTTGCAAAATGGTTGGATGCCAATCCTATACCCTCATCTACCACACTTAGTCCATGAGATTCGTTTCTCAAATGTAAATTGTAGTTCTCTTTTATTACTAACTTTCTATATTAATTTTGGGAAAGTAGATGCATCCATCTTTCAGAAGATATCTGGATTGGGAAAGCTTCTCTTTCCGCAGCTTCCTCTCCTTTTTTACCTATCCTCCCTTAGCGTCGCTCCTAGTTTAAGTTCTCATTCTTTGGAAATGGGTTCGATATCGTGTGACATTCACTTCTTTCGTTACCGTGATTATAGGGAAGCTGAGGATCATCTTTATTTCTCGCTCTTCTGGTTTCTGGTTCCTTATTCCCAGCCATAGATTGGCGTATATAAACTTTGGACTCCTTAAGTTTTTCTCCTCTTGCAAGTTCCTTTTCTCTTTTCTTATTTGATCATCAGCCTCCTGTTTATTTTCCTTAAATGATTAAGATTCCCTCCAAGACCAGAATGTTTAAATGGTCTATGGTCCTCAATAAGCTAAACAGAAACCACTTGTGTAACATATGTAGGCCATATACATCCTTGTATCCACATAATTGTGTGATATGTATTCAAGGGATAAAGTCTTGATCTCATCGATTTTCCTCATTGTCGTTGCTTGGAGACAACAGTGTAATAATATACTCCCGCCATTCCAAATAATAAGACCAATATAGACTTTCTAAAAGTCAATTTGAAATATTTTCAAATTTAAAATTGACATGATTTGTTTAAGTTTTGAAAACAATAAATCTTATAACTAGTAATATTTTTTAGGTAGTTTATAATATTCATAATCATATTAACATAAACTAAATGAATTCATGTTAATTTTGAGTTTGAAATTGACTTTTTAAAAGTCAATATTGGTCTTATAATTTGGAACGGAATGAGTATTATATTGTAGGTGCTTGAGGAAGGTTAGATGTGTCCCGATAATGGAAAGGCTTTTTATTCCCTCCTTGATAGAGTTTTTTACTAGTTTATGCTAAGAAAAATAAATACAAACATAAAAGTTAGACATATGGACCTTAGTTTCTTTCTTCAAATTACAGCCACGCAAATAACCATACAAAGTGACATTTCTGTCACACTTATTATTTAGCTGCACTCTTTCTGGAGGTGTGACATCTTCAAAACGATCTACTAAAACATAGGGATGAGAAGCTCGCCAAGACAACGGATGAAACTTCATAACGGAAATAAACCTTGCAAGATTATGGATCTCTCGTTTAGGGTACCTGCTCACTCAGAGAATCAGCAATAAACTTAATGAATATCTGGTTAAATGTCATGAAGAAAGATATAAAAAGAAGATTCTATTAATATAAGAGGGGAAATGTACTCCACCCGAAAATGCAAATTATTTTCATAAATAAAATAGGCAGCATACTACTTACTTCCCATGAATAAGACCGGATAAATAGAATAGTTTAGCACCATCATAAATTTCAGTCCAGAATCGATGCTTGAGTTTCTGTTTTGTCTTTTTAAGTTTCTTTACATCTTTGAACTTATCAAGGTGTGTAAGAACTCCCATAACTTTAGGAAATCCATGATTTTGCATGATATTAAGAAACTCGAAGGTTTCCTGCAAGAGAAAAAAGACTGCAAATTACGACTTGTTTGTTTATTCATTTATATGCTTTGGTGACAAACATGGAGAAGTATGGGAAGCAGACAAAATATGGCAGAGCAAGCTAGAACTACTAGATACTCTTGTTCTTATTAACCTAGCGGATCGCGTAGTGGTACTTGCACTCCCAAACATTGTACTCTTACGTACCAATCCTCTAAATTTAATATTATTGAAATTTCTCTTTGTTGCTCAATCTATAATTTCACAAATATCGATATTCTAACTTAGTATTGGATGTTCAAACATCACATTTGCACTAACTTAGTTTTATTACATTAGATTCCAAGAAAAATCCTAACCGTAAAGCTAAAATGCTGTTCTTCCTATGTCGTGTACTACGTACCGCATACCCGTACTAGAACCGCAAACCAAAACGCAGTTCCAGTTAACACCCGGACAAACAGCTAAAATATAAACAAGCAGAGTTCTGTGTGAGAGAGCCAAAAATATGCGAGAAGAAACTAAGTAGAATGAAAGTTGATATTTATGAATCCAGCGAGTTGGACAACATTCATAAAAACTGTAAAGATAAATAAAAAACCGAGAAAAAATGATTGAGTTTGCAGTTTCAACAAGCTAATTCTTATTGCATGCTCTGCAACATTCCTCGTCCAATTGGAAAAGTTATACAAACTGAGTTTGATCCTGGCTTTCTTAGCCAGAAGGCTTGGCTATAAGAATGACTTTAACTCAACACACACATATAAGACCTAACATAATCTAAATAATGTATTCCCATCATATTTCACTCTCCGTTTACAGAGTCAAGGTGCAGCTATTAGGTTTGAAGCATAAATATCATATATAGACATAAGCAATTAGAAACACTAAATACTCACCATTTCAAAGCCATAACTTCCATCAATAAGAAGCAATGCTAGATCAGCAAACTTTGCGGCATCAATCATTCCATTGATATCATTTGGGCACTCCACAAATTGTACCCGCCTTTGCTTACCTAATGCAAATTAACCAACCACATAAGTCTCAGTAAAGGAAAGATTTTCCCAAGAATGCAAAAAAAAAAAAGGAAAATACAGCAACACCCCAATTAATAGGAATGACATTTTAATAAACCTGATACAATAGTAATAGGCCCACGAACTTCTGGCAAGTTATGCTTGGTGTAATGCTTAACCAGAGACTTTATAACAAGTGACTTTCCAACCTAATGAATAAATTCCAAATTGTAAGCTAAAAAAGAAGTCATCTTTTTTAATAATTAATATTCACTTTAGCAATGGATTACCCTACAAATGCATTTTTCTTTACTACCTATGAATAGCCCAAAATTATCATAATAAATACTGAACAAATGCAAATTGATTACACCAGTGACCAGACAAAGTAGAATACCTGCGGAGGGCCCTGTACAACAACAACAAAGGGAGGGGGTTCGCCGATATTACGATCAATAGTGGGTAGATGAATCCTACGCTGCTCTTTCTCTGTAGAACGCGATTGTAATCGCTTTGCTTTCACAGTCGAAGTAAACGCAAATGCCTATCACCACAAGCAAAAATTCAAAATTCACATCAATTTTAATGAACCCGTGTATAATTTCTTAGTATACATACAAAGAGAAAGAGAAATTGGGACCTTAGGGTTGTGTTTTTTATCACCGGGAATGTCGCGCTTCTTCTTATTCTTCTTGGCGGAGGGACCCGATTGACGAGACCTATGAGACTTGTGAGAAGGATCATGAATACCACTATCTATTGCCATACTTCTCTATCCAGTTGCTGAAGCTTTACTAATGTTTTCCACTGTAATATTCGAATATGAAGGTTTCTACTTGGGGTGGTTCACACTTCACACCAGATGACAATGGCGGCCTATGTTGCTTCTACTTCGTTAAGAAAGAAAATTTTTGTAAGACATCGGGTTTTATTATTTGGATTTGGAAATAATCCTAATTTGTTTGGGTTATTGGACCTACTGACTTAGGGTTATCTGATCCAAATTGCTCGTTGGTAAAGCCCATTACGAAGTTATTATGCTCGAGGCTCTAAAAACCCTTCAAAACACTCCATTTTTTTGTTTTCCTTGACTTTCTTTTCACTTTTCTCTAAATTAATACTCCAAGACGGGGTGTTAGTGAATTAATGTAATTACAAGGCCCTGAGTTATGTTAATTGGAGAAAATATAATTGGACCATAAATTATATTGTAGGCCTTTAATTTTGCAACGGCAAGGCCCCTACGTTTTATTACTTCTCATAAAACTCCTTAACTTTCTGTTATAACAAAGAGACTTTGTAGGTCTCGATTGAATTTATTCATAAATTAATAAAATATAATTAATATTTTATTTGATTAATTGAATTAAATATAAAATATTAATATTAGTTTTTTTAAATTAATCAAAAATACGAGAGGAGATCATGCTATTAGAAATAATACTAAAAAAATAATACAAAATGAATCTCAACAATTTATCAAATACAACATTTAAACTTCACAATTAAGCTAAATGAATACAAAAGTAACAAAATTTCACAATATAGAAAAATTAGAACCTCACAATAAAAAATAAAAAATAAAAAATTCCATACGTTCACATGACTAATAATAAAAGAAATATTCGGGTGAATGATTTATGACCAAAAAAGAAAAGAAAAAAACAAGATAAAACAGTAACGGCCGAGTCCAAAGATCTCAGTCCCCTCCGATTTTTTCCCGCTACTTTTTCTATCTAGTCCGCTCTCTCCATCCTCATATCATCTTCTCTCTTATAGATTGTGTGTAAAGTTCGAAAATGTTGTGTGTAGACAAGTACAGACCAAAATTATACGAAGATGTTGCCCAAAATCTCAAGAAATTGGTAATACTTTTCTCCTAAACCCTTTCTCTTGAATTTATATGTGCGTGTTGCACAAAGTCTAATTTAGGGTTTTGGTATGGATTGATTTTTTCATGTATGTATGTTGTTTAGGTATTGCCCACATTTACTATTCTATGGGCCACCTGGACAGGCAAGAAAACCCTAATCATGGCTTTACTGAGGCAGATGTTTAGGGCCAGTGTTGAGAAGGTCTCTCTCTTTATAATCTTATTTTCCAATTGATTCATCATACAGTTTTAGTCGGATGTTTGTGTTATTTTAGACACGAAAATCAATAACTTGGTAATTTATGTGCAGGCGAAGGTGGAGAATAAGACCTAGTAAGTTGATGTGAGTTTGCTTTTATTTTCCTTTTTGTTTTTGCATTTTCTCGGATTTGGTTGAGTGAAAAATGGCTGAGGAAACAAGGAACTAAAAGAGTAATCCCGAATAAAAATTAAAGGTTTTCTAATATATTTTTAGAATTTTAAACTAAAATTATTTAACATATAGATTAAAGAGTTTTTAATTTGTTTCTCTTCATATTTGCAAAATTACTCAAATTAGTAAAGTGGTTCCTTGACTTATTTGTTTTACTATGCATAGAAATCCCAAGACAAAATGTATCAATTGGAAATTCAAGATGCTCAAAAGAAGTAATGTGTCCCATAAACTGAAATCATGGGGGAAAAAAGAAAAGAGCCCTCCACTAAAAAAGAGATCATAAAAGATTCATTTTATACTTAGTGATGCCAACTGTCCTTAGAGTTGTTTACATTGTCGAGGAGAAATTGACTTGACTATTTTTTTTTAATAAGCGAGAAATTGAATAAACTTTAGTGTGTGAATGATATAAACTGATATTTGGTATGACACTATTACCTTTGTTGTCTCTTGTCAATTTATCATTATTTTTGGCCAATTAATTTTGTTTCAGGCTGGAACTAGAACTATTGATCTAGAGTTTACCACTTTATCCAGCACCTACCATGTGGACTGAAATCCCAGTGATGCAGGCTTTCAAGACAGATATATTGTTCAAGAAATAATTAAAGAAATGGCAAAGAACAGACCAATTGACCCAAAAGGAAAGAAGGGATTCAAAGGTAATTTATTGAGTGTCTAATCTATCTTTTTGATATATAATAATTTATTGAAAGAAAAATGCCAGAGGGGGCGAACCTGTACACAAGCTGTAGTGCTGTACACACGGAAAGAAACAACAAACAATAGCCAAAACCCCTATAATAACAAGGACCATCACCAGCCTGTCCTACAAAGACCGCCAGGCACAAATAAGAAAACATTAAAGCGCGAATTTTTCTAAAAACTCCACAAATGAAAATTCCAGCCCTGGCCAAGACTCGTGGAGCGAAAAAATAAAAGTCAGAATATCAGTTAATGAACTGACTTTACAAAATGAGTGCTCCACTACTTTGAAACTGTGTTGATTGATTTCCTTATTTATTAATTATTTGCTTTGTTATAGATGCTAAAGCATCGCTGACGCTAATAATGAAAATAGGACACAGTGAACTTGGTGGTACTAAATTTGTGTATGTGCTTTGACATATGATACAAACAAGCATACATAAATATCTTACTTGATTGAAGATTAATCTAGGGAATATGCTATGTAAGATTCATGAAAAATTCCTACTGGTGTTATACTGAAGTTCTTTTTCTTAATAATGTAAGTAAATAAATATTCTTGACATGGAAATACATAATATTTATACACACACACACAACACATGTATAAATTTCACTGTCCCTTGGTGTTTATAATACCTGGGAGTCTGGGACCTCTTATTCTCAAATTATCTGAGTTCTTTATTGGTTTCTTGCTGTTTCATTTCATCTTTATTTATAAAATAATGTTTCCTTCTTTCTTTTCTGTGAAACTACTGTAGCCAGGTGTTTATTTTTTCTATTCTACAGTTCTACTATCTCTTATGGTGGAAGAGACTTATGAACTGCAATATATTACACATTGAAGCAAGAGAAGTGCTTATGGGTCATAGAAAATAAAGAAAAAGAGTGTGAGGAGTGTGTTTAATGTGTCAGATCTCGTCATGTAACTTGACACTCACCGGGGAAGAAAAAAAAATTGTAATCTTTTTTCATACTGATGAGTGGTTTCGATGTATAATGTCAGTGCTAGTGCTCAATGAGGTTGACAAACTCTCAAGAGAAACCCAACATTCTCTGTGAAGAACAATGGAGAAATATGGTGCATCATGCCGCCTTATTCTATGTTGCAATAGTTCCTCAAAGGTGACTGAAGCAGTTCGCTCTTGCTGTCTGAATGTGTGAATAAATGCTCCAAAAGAAGAAGAGGTTAGTGGTATCTTGTGTATCGTTATAGAGTCAAGAAAGAATTCATTTTTAAATAGTTTATTGAATATTTGAAAGGACTATATGTACTATATGCATAGGAATAGGTAAACTTGGACACTTGCATATGCTAATGTGCTGGGTGAGGACTAGATTAGCTGGTCGAGTCTTTCACCCTACTGCCTCTAGATGATATTAGACACTGTTTCTTGTAAATTATTTTTCTATATTTCCTTCTGTTCGTTTTTTTCTCTTTCATGTGCATATATATATATATATATATATATATATATATATATATATATATATATATATATATCGGTTGTTGGGAGTATTGTTGGGGCTAAATTAACTTTAAAAATGTTTGCCGCTAGAAAATCTAGCGGCAGGGCCAAAAAAAAAAAAATTGGCCCTTTCACTAGAGCTTCTAGCGATAAACAATTTTAAAGTCAATTTAGCCCCTGCATTTGGTTACTACAACAATACTCCCAGCAACCGGTTGCTGTGAATAGTTACTCTATATACACACACACACACAATCTCTTCGACTGAACTTGAAGGAAACTTCGATGTGTCTATTTATTTATCTCTTGTAGGTGTACTTTTGGAACTTGGAAGTACAAACGAAAAATGGTCCAAAAATTCTTGGATTCGATTTTGCTGTTGACTTCTCTCCATCAAGGTTGTGGAGATTTTGGAAGATTAGTTCGACATCCCTACAATCAAACTATACTATACATAAGAAAAACCATCAATTTATGTCTCCTTTTCCTTTTTGGCAAATATATATATATATGCTTCTCCATTGTTCTTGCCTTTTTTTCTTATCCTTGGAAGTTTACGATTTTAGGTTTACTTGTAGTTTATTTAATATTATTTTAGCAATATTTTTATACTAAAGTCACGGCTTTGATAAATTTGGGAGTTCTTTTGTGTATGTATTTGATTCAAGCACATCCATGATAAGTGGTAAAATTGTTGCAAAGATTATTTTTTTGATATACATGTTTTCATGGGTAAATTGTTTGTAGTAATAATTTTCTTTCTTTTTTGATTTAGGAACATTGAATAGGAGGGTATTTTGAAGCAGAAAGGCTGTCATTGTCAGGGAATTGTTTCTTTTGATAAAAATATCTGTCACAGCAGGTGTTAGTGATACAGTAATTGCCATTAGGGATAAACTTAGAGGTAAAATTGGGCAAACAAAAGTCAAAAGGTATTGGCCGGGTAAAGCTCCCGAATGGGCAGATGATATGCAGATGAAGATGGGGATACTAGGACAGTTGCCTTGGAGAAGGCCTTCCCTAGTCATGAAGATTCGGACATTGGGAAAAGAGACAATTGCAGGCTTCATCATCTGGCAGAGAGTAGGATAGATAACTGTGAAGAAGTAAGAGCCGATCACAGACACATCCGTCAGGCTGATATTGTATCGACAATAGAAGAGAAGAATAGGAGACGAGAAGGGTTGGATTTGGAGGAAGAGGATGAGGATGCTTTGGAGGAAAGGAGGAGAAGAATTAGGAAGAAGTTGCTTCAGAGGCAGCAAGAAGAAGCTGCACTTCTTCCAGAAGAAGAAGAGGAGGAATTAGAGGAAGAAGAATCTGAATATGAGACGGATTCAGTGGAAGAACTAATGGGTATTGCAATGGTGAAGGCTGCATTTGTTCCCAAGTCAGAGAGAGATACCATAGCTCAGAGAGAGAGGCTTGAGGCAGAAGACCGTGTGCTCGAGGAATTAATGAGGAAGAGGATGGAAGAGAGAAAGGTGGAGACAAAGCAAATAGTGGTTGAGGAGATTCGGAAGGATGAACAAATTCAGAAGAATATGGAAATGGAAGCTACTATTGCTGATGTAGATACTGACAATGAACTAAATGAGGCAGAGGAAATGAAGCTTGGAAGGCCAGAGAGATTGCAAGGGTCAAGAGGGATAGGGAGGAACGCGACACAATGTTGAAGAAGGAAGAAATAGAGAGGGTAAGAAATATGACAGAAGAAGAGAGGAGAGAGTGAGAGAGAAGGAACCCGAAACCTGCTCCCCCTCCCAAACAAAAGTGGAAGTTCATGCAGAAATACTACCACAAGGGTGTTTTCTTCCAGTCAAATGCTGATGACCATGCAGCAACTGCTGGGTCAGATAATATTTTCCGTTGTGATTTCTCTGCTCCAACTGGAGAAGATAAGATGGACAAGAGCATACTACCAAAGGTCATGCAGGTTGAGCACTTTGGTCGCAGTGGAAGGACAAAATGGACCCATCTTGTCAACGAGGACACAACTAATTGTAATAATCCGTAAGTACATTTTACATCTTTCTTTTAGGTATTCATACTTTCCCTTTCTGATTTCTAGCTTTTATGCCCCTGTTAGTTATTTGAGAACATTCATTATCTTTTCTACTAGAAAATCTCATAATTGGGTTAGATTTTGTTTTGATGTTAAATTCGTTGTGGCCTTATTCCCTGCTTTTCTACAGTATACATAACCTTCTGATTCTAGTTAAGTTAGCCATGGACCGATTCAGGCGCAGAGGCATACATCCACCTAGTTGGGCAGAATAAATTACTAGACTGTAGTATAGGTTTGGTGCATCGCGACTTACATGGTGAATCCGTTCCTTTTTTGATCGTCCTAATTTAATTGAATTTAAGTTTATATCAATTCAAAGTTAACAGACTCTTAGTATTGGTTCAATTCAAATCTTTGTGACCTTACAAATATACAATTATTAAACTTGAAGATAGAACTTTAAACCATTATTTAAATGATATAATTTTTGAACTGTGTGTCGTCTTGTAAGGATCAAATCAAAGCCAGATGGAGGAATTTTTGTATAAGGAAAAAGCTCTATATATATTTGTCCAGACATGTGCATGTGCACTCATCTACCTCCGCAAACACTTCACAAAAAGTCCAGGAGTATAATCCAGATGCCACTGCCTAATAAACTTCTTTTTATTTTTTACTTAAAAAAGATATACAAATCTGGTGGTATAATTACTAAATATAAATATAATTCTCAAGTAACCTTGTGTTACAAAAATAGAATTGATTTTTGCTAAGGAGTTGTACTTGTCAAAAAAGTAAAAAGCTAAGAATTACCTTTTCTTTTACTATAGCTAGGGTCTAGTGTAGTTTTGTGTGTAATATTCCTAATTAAGGTGCACTTAACTTCTGTAGTAGTTTTATTAGAGAGATAGAAAGAGGTTACAATACAATTGAAGGATAGGATAGTTATCCTATTATTCTGGCCTCACTATGCATTTGTTATGGGTACCCTGTACCCAATCTGTTGTAGAGTGATGCACCAAGTGCTTGTTTTGTATTTGAATCCTGAGCTGATTGGTCTAATTGTAGTTCAAGTAATTCTTCATCGCATTCATACTTCTGTGCTTATAGGCAGTTGAGTTTGTTCATGGATTATGCTTCCCTTGTTCTTACTTTGCCTGTATGGGTAGTTCTAGTAATCTTCATCCTTGAAATATACTGGACAAATGCTGGAAAATTAAGTGTGTGCTTACATATGTGCAAATATAAAATGGCATGTATGTTTGTACATCTTAGTTTATGCATAGCAAAGTGAACATCAGTTTGAACTCTGTCATCAATTTTTTAATTGTCTGAATTTCAGAATATATATCTATGTGTTCCTATTGTTTCAGAGTTGAGATGCAAGTTATTTTAATAACTGTTAGTTCATGCTTAAAAAATAATTTCTGGTTATGTAGGTGACTAGGTGGACAAATGATACTCTCCGGGCCAAGTATGATAAAAAAAAAATGGCTGGAATGAATGCGCCAATAGCAAGACCTAAAGGAAGCAAAAAGATGAAGGATTGGGAGTCTCATTAAACTGTCTCATTCAGTCGGAACAAAAGCAAAACTACAAGAACTTTAGTCCTGACTATCAAAAGCAGTACTGTGATCATTTTTTTGATAGAATTCACCGATTCAGTGGCCTTGTTTTTGTGGATTCCCGTATGATTACCACAATGTTTTCCTAGTAAAGATACTGTTTTTTGTCAGACATTTATGCATCTTTCATTGATATGTAGATGATATGCATTTGAAGTAGCATTGTGGTTTTTGGAATCACTCGACCTGCAGTTTCCATTTGATTATCAAGTAGCTATCTGAAATTGCATGGTTCAATAATATGAAAAAATAGAAGGTTCTTGAAGTAGGCATATTTTTGTAGAAACCTGTCCAACTCAAATACTTGGTAACAGTAATATGAAAATTTCAAGCAAGGAAATCTACACCAACCGGTGGCAGCAAAATTTCCCCCATCTTCACTTCACTTAAACTGGTCCTTCCACACTGGCATATTTCACCAATTGTATCGAGTCCACCATTCTTTCAGCCAGGACCTTATAGTTTATGGTGGCCTAATTGGTTGCCATCGTATTCTTGTTGTGTGTAAGGTTGCTCCCCATGCTATGTGGAGGAAGGGAAAGTTGGGGCATTCCTACCAAAAAACTACAAATGAAAGATTCAACCTTGTCTAAGTTGCCTTAATATTGCTTCTTTACATTAATCTGTTTATTATGACTCGAGTCTTGTTGTATAAAAAACGGTGCAGGGGTTGCGGCATTGGCTCTTATTCTAAGCCAAATGCAAATGCCTATTGCAATTCCACTATGGATGTAACATCCCAAGTATATATCGATTTTTGGTGTTCAAGACATGCCCTCTACTACCCGGGCATGGACATAATCAACACCTTGAACACTGGATTCAATCAAGAAGTGCTCGAGTCTACCAGCAAGTGGGCAAATTTGAGTTCAGTTGATGACGTACGTTTTTTGAGGTGACAATCGAATGTTCTCCTTTTGTATTCATCACTGCTAGAGTAAAAAATAACAATCGGAATGACACATAATTAGACTTTTTTTTAGACTAATAATATTATTTTATAACATAACCGATCACAAAAGATTTAATCAACTAATGTAATAATGACACTGTCATTAGACTGTATCATTATCCATATGAAATTGTTGAATGGTACAATTTATTACCATGGTAAAATTTACTTTGACAAGAGAATTATATGGAAAAGAAAGGTATCAATGAAAACAAGCAAACGCAAGTAGCTGAATCTCCCCACCAAGAAAAGGCTATCTTAATTTGCACATAATTTACACTGAACAATTTCGTGGCACTGGCCTATATTACATATGTATTGATACAGAAGGGCCACAATTAAGTGACTAGTCTTCCCGCATTATGGGGAACAATCTATTTCTTTACGCCACAATTAAGTGACTAGTCCTCCCACAGTAGTGGGAACAGTGTTTTTCGTACCTTCTCTCTGTATTTGCTTCTTGAGCCCTTTGAAGGCAGAATGTCATATGTAAGATTAAAAACAATAGATATAACTGATATTTTACAGATTTACAGGTAATATGAAAAAGAATAAGTTCTGAAGCATACGACAGTTTCTTACACAAGGCCAGATAAATGAGATCTCCCAGTTGGTCAGGAATTACACATTCTCTAATCTGTGGAGCTTGCGGAGCTGCGATAGATTTCATCAACATGGACTGCAGGCACATAAACTGCATGCCGCAGAGAGCTGTGGGTGCGACCATAGAAAGCATAAACAAACACTCCTACCACGAGCCATATTGATACACGGGTCCAAGTTGCAGCACTGAGGGTTTTGAACAAATATTACATGAGAATAATGACTAAGAAACATTAACAAAATGCTTGTAATTATTGAATATTCCATTTGGGAAAAGAAACAAGCGGGAGAGAGGAAGCTAGACAAATTTTATCCACTCGGTTTAATAAAAAGCCACTTTGCACCTGTTGAATTCGTAAGAAATCAAGTCACCATACACCAATTGCTTAAAATGAGTATTAAACCCCCAAAACCTTAGTTATGTGAGTAAATGAATAGATACCAAGTTACTTTGCTGAGCATTGTCATATAACTTTAACCAAATTTGAGTTGACTCAAAAAAGAAAAACTATCCCAACCTACTTAATCCAGTCTCCAACCCCGTCACATCCTCAGAAACCCTAAAACATTAGAATAGCCAACTTTTAATGAATTCATTAGTTTTGGTGTACAAACTTTAGGAAAAAAAATGTACTACCTCCACCCCAAACCAAGTTTTATGGTCAACGGGCTACACTGTTTAGGGACCAAATTTTGATTAATTTGTTTCTTTTGCACCAATATATTGGGTATCGATTTTTATTCATATTTTCCTGAAAGGTAATTTGGTCCATTTATGCTGAAGTTGGATTGGTTTTGTAAAAGTTAGAAACATTTTGGGACATCCAAAAAACAAGCATGACAGGGTGGAGAGAATATCAATTGTCAAAGCAATCTGAAAATGAAGCCTCACAACAAGTCAAAGACTGAAATTTTCTACTTTTTCATGTATTTTCTTTTATTCGCTAAACTCGGGGGGAAAAATGAATGAAAGTTGGTTTCTATGAAGGAAATTTAAGGGAAGGTTCAACTAATTTTTAACCACGGAATTGAGTTTAAATGAGGCAGTTTCAAATTAATTTATGTGAGGAAAAGTAAAATACAAAGGGAAAACTAGGGCAGAGTTCTGTGTGTTTTTATTGCAACTAATTATGATGTGTTGACTGGGTGTACAAGAATAAAGATGATGGAAGTGTGGAGACTTGATGCTGTTAATGATGTTCTACCATCGGATTTGAGATTCCCAAAGAAAAAAAAAATTGGGTACGGATACTGAAACCAAAATTCCATATATATGTTAATGTGTCTGGCATATTTAGATCCTCCATTTTGTCATCTTCTAATTACCTTCCATTGATTTAATAATCATTATAAATTTAAGTGGGCTTCTGTGTTACATGGACTGGGGATCCTTGACAGGTGTGAGGAAACGCCCGGTGTTAGACTCTCCTAATTTTAGAATATTTTTCACAATTTACACTAATTTGAAGAGTCCAGCTGGCCACTGCCACACCCACACACATCCATGTCGACATGGGTACTTCACAGTTCACTGTATTCTTGGAAGTAGGCTCTCACATCGTAACGGAATGAACCAGAAATGTGGATAATACAAAGGTTTATTTTTTATTTTATAATACTGGTTAACGAATGAAGTTTAGTGCTAAATAATTGAGCACTCACCCGAGATTGATCAGCAAGTAGAGATTGATAAGAATGCAGGCAATAGGCAGGAGGGGAACGAAAGGGCAAATGAACCCTGCAAGAAGAAAAATAATCTATATGTTTACTCTTCTTGAGAAAGCTCAACCTATAACTTGCCAATTTTATTATGCTTGGCCGTAATTACAAAAGATTAATTAAGTTTCAATATCCTGACAGATTGGGCATACGCATTATATGGTTCATGGGTCCCCAATATATGAGGATATGAATGCTACCTATCCTGCTTATACTAACGATAACAGATGCAGGAAATGGTCTAATTATTTAGTCAAGTTCATATAATAACTCATCAAAAATGACAACTTCATGTTTATAGGTAGAAGGAACTATACCTCCTGTGTGCCCAAAGTTATGTCTAGCAACATCCTGGTCTATACTGGTGAGCACTGCCAGACCACTTAAAAGAAGAATGCCACCAATTACACATAGAGTCAATCGCAGAGAACTGAGGAAAATCAACAAGTTAGAAATATGTGACCCAGGATCATTTGTAAAAGTTTCTCACAAAGAAAAAAATAAATGAGCCCAGCTGTAAATACAAGTCTAAGAACTCATAAACAGTCACCCCTCCCAGCAAGTGTGCAACATCCACCAGCATATTATTTATCAATCACACGTTCAGATTTCTCTCTCTCTCTCTCTCTCTCTCTCTCTCTCTCACCCTCTCTCACCCTCTCTCTCAAACACACATGTCAATAAATACATGTCAGAATCACTTGACTAAGACATTGAACAAGAACCCACCTTGGTAGGCTTGTAGTTGAAGCAGCCAATGTAAGGACAAGTGCTCCAAAACATGTAAGCATTATGGTCCAGCCAGCAATTTTACGCCTATTCTCTTCATTTAAGATGACTGAAACAAACACAAAAGAAAACAAAAAGTAAACCAATTTGGCAAATCCCATAACAGCGACGGTTGACGGCAAAAAACACCATGCATATTTCTAAAAATCTTATTAGGTTACTAGAATTTGAGAATAAGCATTACACAATCTCCACGCTCATCATGGCTTAAAGAGAAATTCATGAAATAAAATGAATACACATGCTGGGCAGTAAATGAAACAAGGTGGATCAAATGATTAACTGGTGCAAAGTGCTATGTATTTCACCACATTTGTTAGTAGAATTTAACCATATTTCCCTGACGCGAACGATACTAGTATTGCTTCCAAAAATAAAGTAAACTACTTCATAAATGGAAGTCGAACAATTTTTTTTGAACATTTTGAATTAAAGCCTGATAAATATGAATCCATATGAAATATAGAACTCCAACCATGACAGAAGGTGCATGCAAAATCCAGAACCAAAAACACGTACCTCAATCTTCTCATAAGGACTCTCTATAGAGGGTCAGTATTTAGCTCGTTACAACATTTTAAGATTCAATACATCCATATAACTAGAAGATTAGTCATATATTATGAAGTAAAGAACTTACAATTACCTTGACTTTCTTCTTTCTCTATAAGAGGACGTTTAACTTGTGTTGTCCCTGTGCCAAGTATAAGTGGAGTATCTTCCCCAGATATTCCAACACGGTTTTTAATGTTCTCCACATCAATGACTTGCGTACCACTAGTATATCGCAATGTCACTGAATCAATAGCCGCCTGAAGCGATGATGGAAGTGGAACTTCATCTGGTGGGACATATCGTAGTATCAATACAGAAATCGCTACCATTGTAAACGCAAGAAGTGTACCAACACTGACCTGCACAAAAATGCAAATATGTCGATCCTAATAATGGAGAAGAACTCAATTATGTTCCATATTTTAGTTTTTTGATTAAATTTTTTTTACGAAAAAAGGTCATTATCTGGGCCCAAGTCCCAAGAACCAGGAAAGGTGGAAGAGCTATGCAATAAGAGTCATTGCCTAATCCACTAAAAGCGCAGGCCAACTACTGTGAGTGTGAGGTTGTGGGATCTAATATCACCACAGGCACTTTAAGCAGATAGTTTTAGAGATCAAAAATTTGCCTTCTGATGTGCCATTCAGTATGAATAAGAACCGTTTAACAGAAATAAAAGTTCTAACGAAATAAAATAGATTTGGAACCCAAAAAAACTCGTCATAAAAAAAGAAAAGAAATTGGCACTCTTAAACAGACCCAAAATCATTCGACTGAGATTTACATGACTGATTCATTATTGGTTCATTGTTTAAAAGATCCAACAAAAGAGGTAATTCATCCATACAAGTTAAAATATAAAACGTGTAAACATGAAAAATATATACTCCAATATACATACGTCCATATATACACACATACCTACATATACACACAAACACACGTGGACTACATACTATTACAGCAAAAGGTAGACGTACCATCCCTGCCAACTGTTCAACATCCATGAAGAATGACAAGGTTGCAGCTATTATGCCAGTCACTAAAGTGCTCTTCACAGGAACTTGAGTGCGCTTATTAACATCTTGGAAGAATGACGGTAATAATCCATCTCTAGCCATTGCCATTAGGATTCGTGGCTGAGAGAACACATAAATATCAATGATTCCACTTTTTTATTAGGTGCAGTTGAGATAAATTGCATATATTAACCAAATCAAAAGAAACCTAAAATATCACAAATAATTCAACATCATCTCCAAATGAAAAGGAAATAGATAATAAAATTTGAGACTGACTAGAAAATAAGTTATACCCAAGACATGTTTATTTTATGTAGAGAAGAGAAGCTTAACGAGAGAAATATATCCAACATGACCTCACATGAGCATTATTTTAGATTCCATCACCACTGCTTTTCAAGGAGTCCAGATGAGGATAAGGTTTCTTATATAACCATGCACTTACAGTAGCATTAACTTATATGAATATACATTACACTACAATTTTTTCCCCCCTTTTCAAGCATATGATACACAAAAGTTATGAGGAAAATTAAATTTTTTTCTTGCTTTCTTTTTTTATAAGAGTTTCCACAATAAGAGTTTTTACAAGGAACATGAACATATGATTACCTCTGTCCTGCAAAAAAGCACTTGGTTTTGAATTTTTGAAACAGATTTTAGGATGTGCTACAAAAATATTTATACATTATATTTTCAATATATCTTGTATATTCCCAATATATTTGTATATTCTATTTTCAACTATGTTAGATGTATATTTAAAATATAATGTTCAATTTATTATTTTGGCAAGTCTTATAATTCATGCCAAAAAAACTTTAAACGTGTGTTTTTTCTTGTCACCGAAAAAAATACAAATCACTGTTTCCATAATAATTATATGAATGTCTTGACTTGGTGGGGTTCTCTCAAATACGATTATCACCATTACAAGATCTAATTTAACATCTCTATTCACTATGTAAGAACTATTCGTAGAAGTAAAGTAATAAATAAAATAAAATAAAGGATTAATAGCAAGATCTTCAGACTCAAAATAAAAAGCATCCCAAAGAAGTTGAAAAATGATAAATAGTAGATCTCCCTCAAAAGCACAGCAAAGACTTTCCACTATGGATATACACTGTTACTACACAAATAAATTAGTAAATAACTAGATACAAGGAAAGAGCAGGTAGTTGTTCAACACTTGGAAAGTTGGAATAATAGATTCACCAACTATTTTAGTTACCTGAGGCAGGAGTGAACCCATCAATGTTGAGCAGAGAGCAGTAGAAGCTCCCATAGTTACTATATACCTGCATAGTATTCAAAAAAGAAGAGGTCATGGATGAGAGTGCTCAATTCGACTATCCCAACACATGTTAAAGAAATATATAGTATTGGACATAATTGCAAAGGCAAAAATATTTTCTTACGATGCCCACTGAATTCCATGACTGGAAAAAGCAGAGGAGATGGGGGTATCAGGATCCATTGCATAGTAGGGTACCAGACCAACAATGACTGCAGAGACCAACATATACAACGTGCAGCAGATAGACAATGCAGCTCCAATACCTAAAGGTAAATCTCTTTGAGGATTCTTCACCTGTAGGGATCAGGAAAAAATAATTCCGTAGTTCAATTCCTCAAGATATGACATTCTACAAAAGTGCAATCTAATATAATGGAAATTGACGTGCCTCCTCTGCCGTACTAGCAACTGAATCAAAACCAATGTAAGCAAAGAAAACAGTTGAAGCCCCAGCAAGCATACCATCTACCCCAAATGGGAAGTACCTATTAATCAAAATTGAAAAGATGAATTTCTGAGGCTAAGAGATAATCATATGAGAAGAGATATTCAACAACAAACAACAGTACCCAACAGGAAGCTTATAACCAACCCATCCAGTCTTGAAACCCAAATATCCACCAGCTATAATGACAAAAATCATGGCACATATATTTGCTATTGTGACAAAGGATTGTACCAATGTACTCTGCAAAATTAAGAAGTTTAGATACAATGAGGTAAAGTCACAAAGTTCAGATGGACAAAAAAAGATTCTTTTGAACAAATTGCAAAAGAGAACAGGAATAAGTCACACCTCCTTGATTCCCACGCACAATAGCCCAGTGACAACAAAAACTAGAATTGCAGCACATGGATCCACGACAAGATTAAGCCCAGGAATATCGTGGCGGGCTAGGAAAACTGGCAGACTATCTGAACCTCCAAAAAGCAAGGCCTGAAGACAAAGGAAATAGATATACAATCACTACTGAAGCAGAGGAATCAATTTCTGCAATCCATTATAGCCAAACACACATGATACATACGAAGTGGAAAAGAGTTACTTAAGCATCATATTTTATTAAGTGCTCAAATACTCTTCTTTGGACTCTAGGTATGAAATGAAATGCAAGCTCATAAGCACCAATCATGAGTCAATAGTGAAGTCGAAATTGCAAACCAACCACATTTTTCATCCCGTATAGCTTTGTTAATGAATTGAAAGTACTATAAATAGAAAAAGTACAGTAATACTTCTCTGAAAACAAAGTACATACGCTCATTGAATGGACAAATGCATAATTATATTTAGTTGAAAACAATCAATGCACAGAGAAGCTCAAAGTTAACTCAATATAGCAGAGATCGTCTTTTTTACTATCTTTCAATTAAAAGAACTCATCAAAACTAACAACATAAAGTGTCGTCATGGAATCTTAGGATTCAGACACATAAAACTAGCTTGAATCTCAAGATGTCAGTTTTGGCTGTAAATAAGGAGGATAAGGTAACATAGACAGAGATCAGAAACTACAAGATTATCATGTTAACATAAATAGTAATACTATCCCTTGGCTCCTCTAGCACCTCAAATAAGTTGCTCGAGTAAAATGTCTGCCTGATTCAGTTGGAAAAAAGTTGCAATACTAAATTCCCTCTAACCCAACTTTATAGCAATATGCAAAGGAACATGCCAAGTTTGAGGGTGAACCAATGGATATCAAAAAGAAGCCATAAAAACCCACGACCATATCAATGCAACAGTAGAAAGAAGAGGAGCCTACTCCACCTTAATATATTGTCATTACTAAGCAATGCATCACTAAAGTTGAGGTATAAATAATAACACCTATCAACTCTCATACACCAAATAACTAGAGAATTAAACATCAGAGAAATAACACTGCACCAGATTTGGTGATATCCCACGAGCAACTGCAGAACCACCAATTGTATATTCCAATATCAGAGCCCATCCAATTAACCAAGCAAGGCTGCAAGTAATAAGCAAAGTTGAATCTTTGATTGAAAAGAATTATTAAGAAACGGAGAAAAGACTGAGTTGATGGTAATTCCCTCATCTGTCATACACACAACAATTACCCTCTTGCTTGGAAATAATCTACAAAAACTAGGTTCAATAAGCTATACTATCTTACAAGGGAATAACCCCAACCCCCAAACAAAAAAAAAAGTCACCGCAAAAGACTGAGATTACCCTTCCCCAACGCATATGTAAGAATAATGATAGGCACTCCCAGCTGATGGACATCGACTTGCAAGCTCCGCATAGCAAAAGGCAGAAAGAGCAGCTGCTATTCCAGCTATTAGGAAGGAAATAGCAATGGCCGGGCCGGCATGCTCTCTAGCAACTGTGCCAACTAGAATATAAACCCCAGCTCCAATAGTTGAACCAACACCTAATAAATTCAAGGATAAGCTACATATTGTAAATATGATACAGCAAGTGCACAAAAACTAAAAACCATATCAAAAGATAAACAGCAAACCAAAATCAGTAAACAGGATAGAATATGAGTATCCACAAAAGCCACAAAGTGAACCAAAATTACATGAAACGGAATGATTTTAGGGTCATAAGTGTGTGAATATAATTAGACTTATTGGAAAAAGAAAACAATAACTTAATCACCTTACAAACAACCCAAATTAGAAAGAAACAATATATATATATATATATGCTAACCCATGAACAGAAACACCCTGAAACTGAACCAATTCAAGCAGTAACAGAAACCCAGGAAAAAAAAGTTAAAAAAAAAACACTATAAAGAAAACAATGAGATTTACCTATGGCAATAAGGTGGAAAATTGATAACTCCTTAGCCAATTGATGACCACCATGAGATGACTTAATATGAATAGAATCGACCTGTTTTCTCCTAATCAAACTTTGAAACCCAGACAAACCATGACCTCCTCCTCCTCCTCTGCCACCTTTTTGTGGGTCAGAAAGAAAACCCATAAGAAAGATAAAACACTAGAGGATTTAGCAGGTGGGTATGTGAGAATTCGGTTGATTTGCCCCCTAAAGAATCTCTTTACAAAATAAATGTATGAGATGGATAGGGGTTCCAAGTTGGGTGGCTCTATTATTAGTAAAGGTGTAATAACATAATCTAAGAGAAGAAAGGTATTGAAAGAGTTGTAACCAGGCAAGGAACCTTCCCGCTGAATCTCAAAGGCCACAATACAGATTCCTATAGATTCAACCCCAATGGCCTTGACGAAAGCGGGAAGATTCAGCAACCTGGAAAATTATTAAGAGAGAGAAAGAAAGGGAAAGAAAACTCAGGCAATCAATCTCTGCGCTCACTGATTGTCTTTCGGTGGGATGGTAATGGCGTCAGCGGAAAGGAACATGTGGTGTCTGTGTATGGGGCCCGCTTACCCTAAAATTCTTAAGCAGGTTTTGTTCCTGACGAACGCCTCTTATAATTGGCACAGTTTTCGGTGATTATTGTTTTTGTCAGCTTTGGTGACCATCCCATTAAATATTAACCAGCACCCCCGTCACATATACAGTATTATGTGGGGGAATAAAATTTAAAAATATTTATTTTAATTGATCAAATAAAATATTAATTATTTATTATAATCTTTGTATTTTATTTAAATACATCAATTAATTAGTAACGGATGAGTATTCTATTTTATGTTTAAAACATTGTTTCTATTCTAAATTGATATTCTTATTCAATTTCTGTCTTGGAAAATATTTTATTTATTTATTTATTTTAGTTGAATTATTTCCCCCAATTATAGGTTATAAACCTTATTCTCACTTTAAATTTAATTTTTTCCCCCATATTATGAGATGAAAACATTTTAAATATTATAAATTTAAAACCTATATAGAGTTATAAATATTTTTCTTAATTTTAGTTGATTCCTTTCATCATATTTTTTTTCTATCGTAATTCTTGTAGTAATGTTTTCATTTTATAACGGAGTATCTTGATTCTTCAATAATAATGACATTTGCATAAAATGATAAAGTTAATATAAACGAATTTTTTTCCAGCTTATCAGTAAAAATAGTACTCTGCGTATTCCAAATCATAAGCACATATTGATATTTGAATTCAACTAATGAAATTTAATTTTAAACTCAAAATTGACATTGAGTCTTTAATTTAATTAATATAATAATGAATATTATAAATTATATAAAAAATACTACATATTATATGATTCATTATTTTATAGCTTTTGATCGATCATCTCAATTTTAAGTTTTACAAATGTCTTAAATTAAAATTTAAAAATTAATAATAATTTTATAATTTAAACCAAATATACTTATTAATTATTATAAAAAAAATTGATCACAAAATTTGGTGTCAATTTCAACCCAAAGAATTAGTACCACTACTACAACTTCTCTTTCAAAATCTTAAGAAGACAATGACACCTAACTTGAAGCTTTAGAATTCGTACTTAGTTGACAGTCGAGACATTGTTGGGATACTTGTCAAAGGAAGTATATATACATATAGGAAGTCAAATATGATCACTGATTATTATTATTTATTAGTATTCATACACACGTTATATATATAAATTATGTGAGATAAAATTAAAATTTTATAAAATTTAATAAATTAAATAAAAAAATAAAATATCTAAAATTATAAAGATAAAAATGAAAGATAAAAAAAAGGTCAAGTGCGACCCAAAACCTTGCCATGACCGTTTTATAATATAGATAAATAAATAGAATAAAGTCAACAAGATCTTTATTAAGTAAAATCAAAGAGATCTCCACGGTCGGAAACTTGTTGAAATATATATATGTCGTTGGCGTATTCGTGCATGCTAGTTTGGCTAAGCAGGGTTGCTGAGATGAATATTGTTTTTTTATCTAAAATTTTGTATTTGGAAGTATTCAATAAATAAACAGTGTTTAGATATAGACCTAGAATTTTCAAGAACAAAAATTTCCTTATAATAAATTATTTCAAAATTTGTATATGTTTTTTAATATAAGGCCGCTCTCCATAGTCATTAACGTCAACTGTATAATCTTATCAAGCTTTCTCTCTCTCTCTCTCTCTCTCTCTCTCTCTTATGTTGTTAAAATTTAATTATATTACTATAATATCTTTTTTATATTTTTATTTAGTTATCTAAATTTTATAAATAAATTATTTTATCTCATATAATTTAAGTGTGACACGGGGCCGGGTGCTAGTATAGGATAAGGAATTGATGATAAAATATATTTTAATTATTAAAAATTAAAATATGATATAAAAATTTATGTTAAATTTTATTTTTTAATTATTAAAATAATATAATATTTAATTTTATCACCAAATATTGTATATATAATATTGTCCGAATGAAAATGAAGAATGAGCTTAGCTATTCAGACTGTTTGTGCTTTAAACTAAAATTTAGTTTGTTTTTGTAATACATGTAGCACAATAATTAACGTTTAAAAGTTTAAACGTTTGTTAGTTGGTGCTCTTCCGTTGTTTTAAAATAAAAGGTGTACTTTGGAACGGTTCAATTACATAAGTTTTAATTGCATCAATAATGATAAACGTGCATGAGGATATTATTTTATTTTATATTTTTCTTTGATCAGTTTTTTTTAAATTAATTTTTAAAAGAAAACACATATATTGAGAGACAAAAGAATGAATATTGATTTCATAAGAGTAAAAGTTGAAATGGTGAGAGAAAAATAATTTGTTGTTTGACGTTTAGGGATAATATTTGAAACTAAATACATAATTAATTCTTTTTTTTAACTAAAGGCAAAATATTATGACTACAATAAGATTAAAAGGAACAAAAAACTTTTTACAAAAAGAAACGGATTTAGTAACATAAAAAAATGTAATTTTTTTATGAAACAAAAAATTTGACAAATAAAAGTAATATATATATATATATATATATATATATATAATTATGGTGTTGCGCGCATTTGCAAGCGAAGGAGGGCCATTCAATTCCTTGGAGTTGAAGTGGAGAATTTATGTGTATACATAAATAAATAAACAAATTAAATGCTTTGATAGGAAATTATGTAATGGCCGGGCGGTGGCAAGACAAGGACGGCATGGCACACCGCACATGCAGATTATTATGCAGATATACACTTGGTAATAGATGCAGAAGAAAGATAAACAATATATAATAATAATAATTAATAAATTTTACATCCATGTAAAACTATTATTTTTATATATAACAATATTAGTTTCGGTCGTTGTTTATCTACTATATATATATATATATACATGCTTGGTACCCTTTTTTTTCTTTATTTTATTGTACACACCACAACGAAAATACTGTTATCAATAGTAAGTCGGCAGGATATGAACGCGACTGACACACACACACACACACATATATATAAAACCACACAAGTAGTATATTTAATAATCCCACTTTACTTATCGATGGAATACTACAATTATTTAAGTTTTTACTAAGCGAAAACCATTACCACCACTACTACTAGTAATATTTACTTGGATTCGGTAGGTAGGTATAGATACATGCATAGATTCATTTATAGGTTGGTTTGGTTTTCTCAATCATCATACGATGGAAGAATTCATGACCACCACATAATTAAAAATACTACTCCTTCCTCTAATTGTCTCAAATTTTGTTTGGAAGAGGGAATATTTTCTTGAGAATTAATATTTTTACATGACTCTATTCACATAAATAATAAATAGAACTCACTTTCACGTAAATAAAGTCTTATAAAAATATCAATTCTCTCTTTCTTTCTTTGTGGTTGGCATCAATCAGAATTTTTAAGTTTTTCAGAAAGTTTTCATGCTGGATATATAACAAAATAAAATATATGACAGTGAAAAAACATCACTAGGGCTATGTTTGTCTATATATTCCCTACAGAAATTGCATCATGTTTTAAATCAGTCACAAATATAATATACTCATAACATCAAGAAGAATCATATTAACTAATAAAATAAAATTAATACATATACCAGATGGCACAAACAATCAGGGATAGTAAAGTTGCTCAAGATTCAAGAAAAAACTTCAGTTCCATTAACAAACATGTAAGCAAAGATTGGCAGTACACCAACTCTGTCCACTGGTCATCTTAATTAGTAATGACAAATTACCACAGCCACTTAAACAATTATGTATATGAAACATGATTTACATTTCCATTAATTTTATTTTTAATATGAATTGCGATTAACATAAAAATGTAAACAATAAATAAAAAAAGTAATATTTGAATCCTATCTTTACACCCTCCTATTTCATGTCAGTATTTAATATCAACACAAATTTGACATTATATATTACAGATACTCTTTGTACATAATAATCGCAAGTATAGTTTTGTGATAAAAGAGTGATTTGCTTTTGAAATAAAATTAATACATAGAGAAGGACTAATTAGTTATTTCTATTCTAAACCTCTACATCATTTCAGACCCTACAACTTACCTATTTACCTCAATTAATGGAGAATGACGAGTTCATGTGCACTAGGTGCTATTCCCCAATATTATCTACTTCCGCCTCTGCCATCTGTAAAAACCAAACCTATTGCTACTCTGTACATCAATCTTGTCTGTAGAGTCTGACCCACTACCAATTGTCTCATCCGAACTTTCATCCGGAAGAACTTTCACTCGATCGGCATTCTTGATCATCCAGTCAGTGAATTCAGGAGAGGATGCCCACTCAACCAGAGCCTGCCGTGTTGACTCCTCTGTAAAATCTTCCCATTCTTTCTTCGAAAATTTCTTTCTGTTTGGAGTCTTGTGAAAGACCGAATAGAAATCCTGTCTCGTCCTAGTAGATGGAGGAGACACCAATCCTGAAACAACAAAATCCAGCAAAAGGGCACGTCATAAATCATGCTAAAATGCTATGGGCATCAATATCAGAAAATAATAATGACTTTTTAGAACAGCATCAGTGATCCTCCATAACAATTTTGCCTTTCCCAGAAATGCCAATGACAGGAGTAAAATATTTCTCAACACTCTCAGGTGTCTAATTTTTATGCCGGCTAATGCTATTTCATGTTCAAATCCAGATTAAAAGTCCTGATATTGTAAAGAACACAAAATTGGTGAGTACACTCAAGCATGAGACCCTTGAAAGGACAACCTCCTTAAACTAAGAATGCTTAGTTCTTTTATATCTTTGTTGTATACAGGTAAGTAATATTAAAATTTTCAATCCTTTATGTTAATATCTGAAGCACGGATACAAATTCTACAATACTACAAATGTGCAACTTAGATAAGTACTAATTTCTACTTCTTCACATGATCCAGAAGGTTTGCCAAGAACTAATTGAAACCAAAACAAGTAGAGCAACATGACTATCATAAATATGCATCCAACTTGACGAGGTTGAATCAGATTGATTTAATACTCCCTCCGATTCAAATTATAAGATCATTATTGATTTTTGAAAATCAAAATAATACATTTTCAAACTTAAAATTGAAACGATTCATTAAGACAATAAAATTTTACAATGAGTAGTATTTTTTAGATAGTTTACAATATTCATTATTGTATCGACTAAAATTAAAGGAAATCATGCCAATTTTGAGTTTGAAAATGTTTGAATTTGATCTCAAAAAGTCAACAATAATCTTATATTTATCTAATATTTTGGAACAAAGGGAGTATAAGGGAAAAAGAAAAGACTTGACAAGGTAAAAAGAAGAACAGGGCTGTCACAAAATGAGTCTACCTTCAACAGGAGAACCGGTCCATTTCGACAAATTCCTTGGGCTATTCCAGAGAGTTTTACGAGGACCTTTCATTCCAGACCTGCTTAAGAATTCTGCACGAGTATGTTTCGCAGTTGTCCGTCCACCACTTAGCCCCCACGGACTCCTTCCAGGATATGACAGATGCCTACATTGAATCAAAATAGTACAACTTTAAGTTTCTGAATACATCTGTAAGAAACTTTTAGGCAGGTAGAAATGCCATGTCATGTCAATACAAGGAGGAAATTAAAGATCACTGTTAATATTTCTATTTTCTATCATTCGAATGAGTACATTTTTTTCAATAAAATAATGAGTTCATCTTTTTCCGATAAAATAACGAGTCCTGTTTCTCAATCGAATAACAAGTCAGTTTCTCGATAGAATAACGAGTCCAGTTTCTCAATAGAATAACGAGTCCGGCTTTTCAATAGTAGTGAGTCCATTTGATTAATTAAATACCATTTATGTTGATTTAAGAGAAAAGGTAGAAGACTGGAAGTCGTTAGAAACACATCCAACAAAAGCTCAATCAATGTTCAGGGTCTAGCAGTCCAAGAATTCTTTTTATAACCCGATCAGTCTACATCGAACATTATATCCAAACCACCCCTTAATCAATGTTCACTACCATCAGTCCAGCTTACCTATTATAATCCAAATATTTTACCTATACGGCTATACCTAAAACTGAATAGATAGATGACAAATAACACCAATACAAGTCGAATGATATACATTTCATAAGAAAATAACTGAATAAAGGCAGGCAAGCCAGCCTTTTACATTATTTTCCACTAGTTTGTCTTCACCGCCAGATCATGGAAAAGTTTGAAAAGAAAGGAAATATGGAACTCACTCTAGGTTATGCCACTTTAAGTACGTGAATGAAAAGATCACCAAACAACCACCCTGTGCTGTCAATGCCAATGGAGTATCAAGAGTGCTCTGAAAATTTAAATAATAAAAAGAACAATAGAAAGTTAGAAATTACACTCAATTCTCCAAAAGAATAAACAAATTAATTAAAGAAATGAAAAGAACTACCAGAATGTTTCACAATCACATCATATACAATAGATACATAACTAAACATCACAGACTATTGATGACTAATTATTAAGTATATTTGTGGTGATGGCTTTTTCCATGTATAAACACATTGTATCCATACCAAGTCACAAAGGACAGTAACCTAAATGCTAGTAAACTGTTGTTCCCTAGAAACTTATATGTAATGAATACAGTGATTTATTTTCGATGCCAAAAACTAATCTTATAAACTCTTTTTCAAGACTTGATTAGTATACGACTTTTCTACCAAAGAACAAACTCAAAGTTCCACGGAAGGAATTAAGTTCTAGTACAATCTGTAAAATAAACCCAGATAAAAACATTTTGCGGACACCCATAAAACAACTAATCAGTGCCAGACCAGAACAAGTAAAAATCCCATTCTAGGACTCAGAGTAATGTACTAAAGGAAATATAAACAGCTTATCCTATGGGTGATGGAAGAAGTGAGCAAAAATGTTTATCCACAACTACTAGTGATACTAATGACATGTTTTGGCCCTGTGCTATAATTATTTTTGCGCGAGTGTTATTTCAAAAAAGAATTTTTAATATTTCCACTTGGTCTCAATTGCATGAATGTTGGTCCCGTTTACTATTCATACGAGGGGAGCCTTGTGGAAATGTCAGTTTCCTTTTCTTTTCTTTTTTGGGTTTACATTTTAATCAGTGATATAATAGTGCAATGATATCACCTGATTTTCCAACATACTCGTCAAAACAATCTAAATAAATAGAATGAAAAAAATAGACCACCTGGAATATAAATGTGAAACCAATAATATGCATTGCCCATTTCACAAACTGAGCTATGCCAACATCCACACTTCCATCTTCTGAAATTACGAACTTTCGCACAAGCCAGTATCCTAGAGCAGCTCCAGTAAGGATGATTAAAACCAGTAGAAGAACAGATACCTGTAGCCAAACAATGTGAAAATATAAAATATAATTTACAAACGTAATCTATAGTTGAAAACTGGAGAACAGCAATATAAAACAACCTGAAAATTATAGAAAAAATCAGGGATGCACAGAACTAGTTTCTTCCTGAAATCCCTTTCGAGAGTTAAGACATTTAAGTTGAACCTTTGTTTATTTGGGAAATTCATGACTGTTTAAATGAATAGTCAATAGCTCAGTTCCCTCCAAGGTCAAGACCTTCATCAATGGTCAGGAGTTTGATACCATATCATAGATATGATCATATGAATGATTAGTTGCAGGTTCTTAGCCGTAAATCGTAATGTCCTAGTCTCACCATATAAGCTAGAGTACTTAATAAATTCTGAAATTTTCAGGGTAGATACCTCATGATATAAGGAGGTTCCTGTCCAAAGATGAGCTCAAACAGATTTATAGAAAATTAATTGAAAATAAAACAGTTTTGAAATTTAAAACCCTAAAGCAGGTATAACTTGGGTTCTGAGATTTATTTGGGGCTGAAATTTTAGGTGGAAACTCTCTATAATGAGACTAAGCTACTGTCCAAATTTCATGATTTTTGGAGTTAAACTTGAACTATGAAAAGTGTTACAATTTTGAAGAAAAATGGGCCTTAAATAAATAATAAACATGAATGAAAAAATCTTAAAAAATTACAGAAGATCTAAATTATATATATCTATGTCAGGTTAAAAGGAATTAATAAAATAAAATTGTTGGAAGGGTCAAACGAAGAAAATAGAATTGAAAAATTGTGAAAAAAACCAATTAAAATTAGCCAGAAATGGATAATAAAATCATATTAGTTAATATAAGTTAAAATGGAGCTAATAAACTTAAGTTGATGATAAAATTAAATTTTAAAAGTGGAGTTATAAAAGGAAGTAAAAAGACGCTCAAAAATGAGTTTACAATCATCAAAAATACCAATACGGATTTACGAGAAGTAACCGACACCGACGGTAACAAATAATATTAACAAAGAAGTTAATATATCGACCTTCGTGAATGGTGTGGGTTATTTGAGGGAGGGAATAATTGACTTAAGCAAGGAAAGAACGAACGAATAAGGCAAGTTTTTGCACTATGTACCTTGTAGTTGTTTAATTGTTCGAATTGTATTTTACTATCATTTAAATTTTGAAAATTCAATTATATTCCTATGATGTTTAAAGTAAAGAGTTAATGTCATTTGCTTTCGGCTAAACTTTGTCGTTGAGCTAATTCCTTGTTGAAAAATTATTCGTTAAGATGATGAATAAATTCTTTAGAGATAATTTATTGTTTCTAACCAAATTATTTTTGGCCGGATTTCTGATGTTTATAACTGAGGTGAATAACTCTAATATATAGGGGAATTTTATGATACCGCTGGGCTGCCGACATAACGCTATTAAATACGGCATAAAGATGATATTACGCGCAATATGAATTATTAGGTTGATCCCTTATAATACTCTATAGAGAGTTTGCAGTCTTTGTAACTGTTAAATATTATGGAGAGTTCTTGGTCTTATAACTGATGAACATTATAGATAGTTCTTAGTCCTTATGACCACTCAGTTACCTCGTTAAGTATTGAAGATTATTGGAAGCATTTTGATTCATTCTAAATCATTTGTTGAGTTATAATTCCTTAAATCAGAGATTTTAATATTCTCATTGATATTTATTCATTGTGAATAAAAGGGTTGTAAATAACTATATTTAAAAACTTGTTGAGCAAACATGTTGCTTACTTTTGCGTATTTATATACATTTCGGCCAAGGCAAAAGGATCAAACACTAAAGACAGAGACAAGGACAAGGGGGTATTTAAACCCAAATAATAGATAAACATGATGTACTTAAAATATTTTAAATCGATGTTATATAACTTTTGTGTAGAAGATTTAGAACCTAGGATTGTATTATTATTATTATGAAAATTTATGGTACTGTAATATGTAATTAGTTTAAATTATAAGTTAATGATGTGAATATCTTTAAATAGTGAGCATCAAATCTATTGTAATGAGCACTTAGATTTGGGGGCGTCACAGAAAATACACTTGAATTATACTTACCAAAAGAAAATATATACTTAAAAGTGTAAGAGATACTTTTTGTTAGATGTAAAATAATTTCTACGTATATACAGCACACCAGTCTTATCTTTTACCGACGGTAGGTGTGCTAGACCGTGTTCTTACTCTCAATTAATTGATCCTTTTGAAAGACCATTCTCTTAAGAGTTTTTCCAAGTTAACATGTTATTACCAACACTGTCACAAGTTGTCCAGTTGAGATTGCGGCTAATTATGTGCTTTGAACCACGCAAAAGATGCAGGAACATTAATTAGAATGAAGGGCAGCTCCTCTAGACCACTTTTGTCTGTTTGAAAAGAAAGGAGCAGCTCCCTGTTTAAAAGGTGAACGCAATTTAAGCATAGTTCCCTGAAATCCTTGTTTTCTGAATATAAGGAGTCAACAAAAATTGTTTATGTGTCTTTCTAAGAACCCCTAAGGGACATGTATTGTCTTCTGGATTAGGCAAGTTTGCACCATATATCTCAATTCTGATATGCAAATTATAAAGTTAAAAATGATCTTATAGCTCTCAGTTTTTCTGGGATAGACTTGCAGTTCAATTCATAAGATGAGAAAGCCAAAAAAAAAAAAGGATAATCCAAAATTTAAAAATTGAAGGGAAGAAGAACATGGAGAATGACTTACAGGGTTGTGCATCTCTTCACTCAGCCCGAAATTGAGAAGAATGGAATTGACCAGCATTGAAAAGTGGTGTATGAAAAAGGATCCTGCTCCAAGCTGATATCTAATTGGAATTATATTTAGAAACAGAAGGCCATAATCAAAACTAAAAAAATTATGGGAACCACAAAAGGCACTTACAACTGATCCATATATGGTGAAGTACAATATATTTTTCCTGCCAGTTGGTAATAATTTCATTCCCTGCAAAATGATGCAAACACATCATCAAAATGTTTTGTTTTTTTTGTGTGTGTGTGTGTGTGGGGGGGGGGGGGGGGGGGGGGGGGGGGGATAAAAGAACAAGACAATGAGAGGTTTTTTTAATTTGATAACAGAGAAGAACAATGAGAATTTTTTTTTGTTCTTAATAAAAGAAAATTGGAAAATATGTTAGCCAACAAATTCACAAGCAGACTGCAGAAGAATGACAAAAGAAATAATTCACGAGGTCATAGCACTGTCCAAAATATGAGCAGATAATTTAGGGAGCACAAACAAATAATTGGAGATAAATTGATTATTGCATCTACACCATTTAAAATTCTTTCATATCAGCTATGAGAATGAAAATGTTAAATTAAGAACTGGGACATGTGCATGTCCCAGAAACATCTATTATTGTTAATGACCATTTGCCAAAGTGGTGTAGTGGTCTAAAAATAGTTGTGTTTAATGGGGTTTGGTATAATGATGAAAGTGCTTTTAGTAAATAGAGTTTTGGTAAAGTAATTTACCAAACAATATTTGAATTTTACATCAACTACACTTCTCCTACACACTACTAATTAGTGCTTCATCTCACAACTCCATTCAGTGAAGTGGACAGTTAGCAAGATCATCTGTTATAGCAGCAGATCAAAACAAAATGAATGCTGCATAAAGTGGTGAACATAATAAGGGGGAACTAAACATTGTAATAAATGACAGTGCTATAATAGTTTTGTTTTTCTATTTTAGGTAGTGTTTAAGAGTAGAAACAAAAAGTACTGAAATAGGAACCTACAAGACATTTTTGTAAGATATTGAATAAATTACAAAACTCATATGGTGAAGTTGAGATATATATAGCAGATGACTTCCTCCACTTTTAGCATTTGATCCGGTAGATGGAATGGTATAACAATCTAATGTGCACTATCCGTTATTGTGCATCTGAAAACAGTACACGTTTACCCTTTCAATTTGAATTAAGTTTCCCACCACATAAATCTCTATAATCTATTCAAATCCAAATGTGGATCCATAAAGGGTGAAAACGGTATGGTTGATTTTAATATCCTTCTCCTTCCTTTCTTAAATCACATACTGCTCAATGGGACTACTAAATTGAGGCAGAGGACGAGGATTATATCATAATCACCTGCGAATGCAACCAGAGTCAACAACTTGTGCTTTTCAAAAATGTTAAAGCCTTTACTTATGGCGACTATTCAAGCACGTAATTTAAATAAATCAATTATACGGACCTCTACTGCGTCATAACTTAGTTGAAAGCATACCAAAAAAAAAAAATTGAATCGCACAATCAACAAGAAAGAGTTAATATATGAAGATACCACAGAAACCAAATACCTGAAAAAGAAGAATTATTATGACAAGAAACACCCCAATAGCCATTGAACTGCTATAGTAAAATGGAACCCATCTGCTGACAATAGGTGCCAATAGTTGTAACACAAAACCCAAAGCAAGAAAAAATACGCGCCATTGTTGAAACTCTGCACAAACCAGGAATTCAGGAAAAAGCAAAAAGAAAGTGTGAAAAAGGAAAATTAAACAGGATAAGCTAATTCAAGGTAATCAACATTAATAAAAATGAGTTCAACCTTCTTCAACAGTAACTGTGACAGAAATGGAGACTTCATCAACAAACTTTACGTCAAGGTATCTGTCCTCATAAGGTGACATGACAGAGTTCCATAGTCCCTTCTGGACAGCTTTCCAACTATCCATTTCACATTGACATAATCCAAGTGAAGCATTTCTGCAAAACAGTTCCTAAGTGTGACCTTTCTCCCCAACTATTAAACTTAAGTTTTCAAGTAAAAAAAATGAAAACACAGAGTCCGGAGAGTTATAGGAGAGCTACAACGAGCAAAAAAGCCAGTACATTTCACTTACTTGTGAAAGCAAATTTGAATTTTAGAATATAATTTCTCAGGAATGACTACTGATGGGACCAAAGTAACCCGATATGCACTGGCATAGCTCCCAAGCTTCAATCTTGATATACCAATAACCCGAATACGTTCACACAATACAACATCTTTAGATCCTTGGCCAGATCCAACTGGGGGGGATAGAGTGAAAACAACAACTGGATTTTCCATGTCAACGCCTGTAATATTAACATCAGTTTGAGTATTGTAAACTACAAATTCAGAGTATAATGATCCAGATTATATATGTTAGTCCAACTGAAAAGTCCCAACCATGTTTATGCTCACGTACCAATTCAAAACACTCGAGGAAATAACATTTTTGCATTTTCCATTTTGCTATTAACAAATCGCAAAACTAACTTCAAATAACATGATTGAGAAAACTGAAAAGGAAAAAGTAATAATTCAGAGAAGTATTACAAAACAATCGTAAAAATTAAGTAATTCCAATTCTTTCACTACAAATTGGCACCCAAAATCAAATGGAAGAAAGTATAATACACCTTAAAGGTTCCATTACATTTATTAATCCATTATCAGTATTAACAATCGCTAGATCAAAAAAAAAAAAATCACGACAAACCATAACTATTTTTCCACACATGAATTGAAAGAATCGATCAAACAGTAAGAGAACAAATAACAAAGCTTGATAATAAAATTAACAGAAAATCAAGTTCAGAAAACCTAGATTCACTGGATTCTAGAACTCAAATGGCATACAAATTACGCTGCACGAAACCCTAAATCTCCGTTTGGTTGATGAGAATGTAAAGAAGAACGGGAAATTAAGTAAAAAGACATGAACAACCAGATATACCTACTAAAAACCTTCTTTCTGGTTTATGTTCCACATATTTACAAGGATCCAAACGATTTGTTAACTATGGATGAATATAAGAAAAAAATACCTTTAATTGTAGAGGAGCATGAGGAGATCGAAAGCAAAAGGAAGAAAGAGAATATAAGACCAGTAGAAGTAACACAGATTCTCATCACCCTCTCCTTATTCGCTCTTCTTCTCGAAAATTAAGGAGGAACGAGAGAATGCGCGGTTTGGGTGAATTTATATGGGTCGGTTTTTGTCTGTTGATTTTTGAGTCTGAAAGGATACACAGTTAAAAGACGTACAACTGGCAACAAAAAATAAATAAATAAATAAAAGACGTACATCACGACCGCCAAGCTGGCAAAATAGATCAAAACACGGTTGAAATTTAATTAACACCGTTTGATCCTGCTTTTTTGTAATATTCAGATTTTAAAATAGCAGAAATTTAAAAATATGATAATATTACACTAGTTCCTATTGACTTGAGCGTCAAAGTTATCATTTCCTAAATTAAAATTCGTACATATTTATTTAAATTTTCAAAATCAAGAATTTTAGGTTATTACTCCACCAATATTTAAGAAAATTAGTAAAAAGTAATGAAATTTACGAACAGAAGAGTCATGTTTATAAAATTTATAAATTTTAAGAACATATTTTTGTTCCATATTTATATTATTTAAACGTTTGATTTAGTCGTATTGAAATGATAATAAATTTGTGAATATAACTTGAAGATGTTGTGTAATACTTCCTCTATTTGGTTATTATTAATTTTTAAAAAAAAATTAAATTCAAAATTGACATAAAATATTATAAATTATCTAAACAATATTACTCACTGTATCTTTTATTGTTTTGTAATTTTTAATAAGTTGTCATTAATGTTTAAAAAATGGAACCGGTCATCGAACCGAAAAAATTACCAAGTAGATGGGTCACTATTCCAACCAGCGATCGAACCGTTATTAAACTAGTAACGCCATAAATACATAAAAAAAATATATTATTAATAATTAATAAAATTTTAAATATCCAATTTTTTATAAGATAAAATATAGTAAAATAATATTATAATATTAGTAAATATATTTTTGTAAAAAAAATAACTTGAAAATCGAGTCAACCAGTTCAATTAACCGGTTTTACCGGTTGAATCGGTGGTCAACCGATTTTTGATCGGGTCGCTGTCAAATCGATTTTCTGCTTTAACCAAACCGAAAAGTCGATCGGACCGCCGGTCCAGTCCAATTTTTTAAACATTAGTTGTCATCTCAATTTTGAATTTAAAAATATCTCAAATTAATTTTTAAAAGTCAATAATAATTTGAAATTAATAGAGTATTATATTATATTGTTACAAAAATAAAATAAAGCTCTCTTTCTCTGTCTCACAAATATTATTTTGTTATATTAATCATAAACAAGTTTAATAATTCATGCAAAATACAAATAAAGTTAAGAAACTACATATTGGATAAACTTTAAAAATCACATATTCAAGTGAATGTTTAAAATAATAATAATTTCTTCAATTTTAAAGAAATCATTATAATATGCCACTTTTAATTCACATAATGGATACATGTTACATTAAATAATAGAAAAATAAATCATGCTCGTATTTTTTTATGGATTGTTCGCGACGTGCAATTTTTAAATGAGTTATATTATCATATGGGGAAAAAATAAATTATACCTCATTGATTGATGGTTTGAAAATATAATACGTACTTATTCATCTAGTAAGATAACATTGATCTTTATAATCATTTATGTTTTATAATAAATTTATATAAATTTTGCGTATAATTTATTGTGTAGTTATAGTCTTATTTAAAATGTATTTGAGTAAATTGATGAGATAACTTTATACTAATTAGGTTTATGAATCAAAAATGCTAATGGTCATAATTATAATATACCACTAGTAAATCTAAAAGTAAAAAATATAATATAATATATGTAATAATATTAATGTATTATATCAATTAAAGGGTACATTAAATATGTTATAAAGATATATTAATTACACGCTTTATAGAGGAAAAAAAATCCTCAAGGTGTTGAGTTGACAAGAAAAACTCTTGAATTACCAAATCGATTTACGATTAACCAAAACGACACATTATTTGTCCTGTTATATTTTTGTACTTATAACGTAACTGCATAATTATGACACCATATTGCAATCATAGACTTTGCAACGTAGCATTACTCCTTTCTATGAATTTATAAATTGCGTTTGGTTAATTAATCACTCTTTCCTTATGCCCATGTGTTAGCAATTGTGTTATTCAGTTATTTCTCGACTGTAACTCCTCGTAACACGCAATTGATGTGTAGCTAAATTTAGGAGTGTTTGATAAGAACTTAATACATTTAAATTGTTATTTATTTAAATTGGTTAGTCATTCAGTCCGTTTGATTTAAATAAAAATAATATGAATGGTTGGATTGATCAGTAATTTTGACTGAATGAATAAGTCTAATTTTTTTACTGAATCAATAAACCCGAACACTAAATGAAGTTTTTACTTAACTACCCTAACCTTTAACTCTCTATGTTTACGCAATCAATTATTATAGACAAATTCAATTTGCGTATGGGTTTTGGGTGGCGGAAGGTGATAGAATTTTTTATTGGATTGCGTACCATAACGAGAAAAAGAGAAGGATTGGATATGCAATAATCAAAATTTCATCAGTCCAACTATTATTCGCATTTATCTACTCTTCATATTGCTCACTAAAATGGCTGATGCTTACTGGAGGCACGGCGACGTCAGGCAGCTCGTTTTTCCACCTCTTGTTGGAAAACGCCACAATGGTAAATTCATGGAGAAACTAGGGTTCCAAATTTCCAATTGAGAATTTCATATTTCTTATGGTGATATTGTGAGGAAAAAGAGTAAAAAATAGAAATAATGTTCAAATCCAACAACAGCATAACCGTGGTTATTACATAGATACAACGAGGAAAATGTCTTAATATAAATAAAGGGTCATTATTTCAACATTTTATTATTTTCTTTATTAAACTTAAATAGAAATTGAAAACAGTAAACACTAATTTCATTTTTATCAGTACATCGGGAAAAAGGTGTTAATATAAATTTATTTTTAAGAAATTTAAAGTATATTTCTTTATTAAAAATAATTATTTTAATTTTACCTAAGTTTGTAATGAAATTCAGAGGGATAAAAAAATAAAAAAACTGTTATTTAGATATTTCAGATATATCAATTATTAAACAACATTTTTCATTTAGAATTATATTTTATCCAACTAATTCAGATTACTTAAACGTTCAAAATTATTTCATTAAGTTTTATCAAACATCTCCTCCCCTTGAGAGGCCATAAACTAAATTCACGGGTCCCAACAGCTTTCTATAGAGCGAAACTAATTTAAATAGTAAAAAAAAATCCTCTAAAATGCAAAATTATCTCATCAATTAATCCATTTATTATGTTTTTATTTAGGAGTTTAGGTTAAGCTACGATGCTCCCTCACAGAGATACAATTAGCAGTACAAAAATGGGGTAATATTTTTGTACTAATAATTGTATCTTTGAGAGAGGGTTTTGCTAATAGTTAAACTAAATGACCAGCACAAACACATGACACAATACTTAAATAGAATTTCTGTAGTTTTATTATTAGTCTGGAGTTTAATGCATAATAAACATGTCATATTTTTAAAATTTTAAATAAATCTTAAATATTGTTGACTTACTAAATAATACCTAACTATAAAAAGTTAAATTATTGAAAATCAATTACAAATTAATTCAAATCTTCTAATTTCTTAAATGAAAAAGTTAAAATTTAGTACTATATAAATTATAAAGATGTATATATTCTATAATGCAACCATTGCTTCAAACTTAAAGTCTTAAACCATTTAAAATTACATATTCTAAAATTAAATTTACAACTATACTTAAATATAATTTCAAAAACTCTAATAAAACATACACAAAAATATTAAATAACTTAGAACTCTAAAGCCATGTTTGTTTGTAAAAATTATACTTGGAATTTGACTATTTATATTTAAATAGTCATATGTTTTTTTTTTTTTATTATTCTTAAGACTATTTATGAGAGATTATATAATCCCATGATGAATTTGGGATTAATAGTCTCCCTCATTTTAAGTTATTAAATAACTTTACGGGATTAATAGTCTAATATGAAGGGACTAATAATCCCTCATCATAGAATAAAATAATTCGGACTAGTTTTAAATTAACAAACAAACATAGCCTAAATAAATACAGTTTCTTAAAGGGTGCGATTTTTATACCAAAATCGTTATCGAAAGAAGTGCAGTTCTTACTTAAAAAAAACTATAATATGCCACCAAAATCATTGGTGCAATTTTTTTAGAACGATTTTGCGTATATTTTTTATTGGTAAATTGATTATTGCTCTCTCCTACTTTCAAGCAATATGTTGCAAGTGTGTTACTGCATATGTAACTTGTATTTTTGTTATACACTACAGCGCGTTTAAGTTATGAATATTGGAAGATTCTAGCCATTTAAGCTATTAATAGTGGAAGATTCCGGCTGATTTTCCAATGAATTATGGTGATTTTTAGTTGACGGAGCTGGAGGCCCAAGGAAAAGTAGTGATGGTAAGTTGGGAAGTTTGGTTTAGTCGGCGTGAATTTCTTTTAAATGAGAGTTAAGCACCCAACTCTCTTGTTCTGTTAATATATCTTGTATAAATTATATATCCCATATCCTATCACTTTTGGGCCTTGGGCAAGATAACCCCTAAAATATGGCAGGCCGTAGCAGTCGTCTTAACGTCACACAAGGCCGCCCTTTGAATAAAACTTTAGGGTATGTTCCGTAATAACTTATAAATTGATTAAATTAATTTATAAATTATTTTTTTATTGTTGAAATATTTAGAGTTGAATTACTTTTTAATTTATAAATTATTTTTGAAAAGTAATAAATTTTATTTTTTAAAAAAATAATTTATATGTCATTTTAAAATAAATAAGTTTAACTAAATATACAAATTATTTTATCTTTATTTTAATAGTTTTTATATTTTATTTTAATTTATAAATTAAAATAATATTAAATACTTTTATTTATAAATTAAATAATTTATAAAATATTTTAAATTTTAATTTAAAAATTATTTTAAAATAAATCATTCCCGAACTGCCCTTATTGACCCAGCGATGACGAGGGAAAAACCAGAATTGCACAATAAAATTATTAAAATCTCTCCATTTTTCTCAGAAATAATGACATGATGGATCTCTCTTAGATTTTATCAGATCTCTCCCTATTTTCTCTCTCCTATTTCTTGGAAGAAAGAGAAAATTATCCCGATTGTAGTTCATAGGAAAAATGTCAACGCCGGCGAGGAAAAGACTGATGAGAGATTTCAAGAGATTGCAGCAAGATCCTCCCGCCGGTATCAGCGGTGCCCCTCAAGACAATAACATCATGTTGTGGAACGCTGTCATTTTTGGGTAATACATATCTATTTTATTTGGTAATTGATTTGGGATTTTCCTTGCTTCTTTCTAGTTCTGATTTTGTGCATTTTATTTGTAGACCTGATGATACTCCTTGGGATGGAGGTTAGTTAGTTTCATCTATGCAGTTATACATATTCAATTTTTCTTTTTGGCTTTTTTCAATTTAAGGATTTCTGTATAAAGATACTATATGCACGCTCGGAAAAAGGTTGGAATTATGGAAATTTGATATAGCATATGATAAATCGGACATGTTTTTGAATTACTAGTTTTATTTTTTTCTGTTCTGATTGTGGATGATAATGGTTTTGGCTGATGTTTTGTTGTTTACAATTCGTTTCTGTAGTCTTAATCTACCAATAGTTTTTATTAATTCTTTATTTCATCCATTTCGTTTTATTTTCTGATTTCACATTATAAAGGTGATAGTTAGAATTAACTACTCCCTCCTTTCAATAAAAAGAGTTTCATTTACAAAATTTGCAGGTTTGAAGGAGTTATTTTTTCCCCATGTACATCCCCAAAAATAATAAATTGTTAGTTTATGTTGGGATTTGAAGGCTAAATCAGTTGGTTGAAAGTTAGTTGAGAGTGTAGTAATGAAACGAGGTCGTATAACCCATAATAAAAGCTGATAAAACGTAGTCGTTCTAGTTATTGTTTTGATCTTCAGATTAGTATGAAACGTAGTCGTTTAGTTATTGTAGTAGTTCCTCAGCTAGCAGCAAATGCGTGTGTCTTATGCTCATTGGTTCTGTCAATGACGTAACAGAAAGCCGTTAGACATCGGTATAAATGTAATCGAAGCCACTGGAAGAGGGTATCAAAAGAATGAATTGCAAATTTTAGTCATTTTCTTTCTCTGCAAGTTTATTTCATTTCTGTCAATTGTTTCTTTCATAACAGTTTATTAATGTGGAATGATAATGAAATTATGATAGTAAACTTGAGGATATGCTATCATTTTATACTAATAACACTAAGATGTGGATTTTATTTATTTTTGACAAATGAGACTCATTATTTTGTGGAATGGATGGAGTATTAAGGATGCTCTTAGTCTTACTTACAAAATTGAAAATGGAAGGAAAAAAATACAGGGACTACTTTCCTTTTTTATGAAAGAAAGAAGAGGGATTCACACCTGTTTCCGAAGCAGAGAAGAGAATTGGGGATTGGCTTTGTAATTGGATAAAATTAGATCTAAGTTCCAACTTACTTTCTTTAATCTACATCTATATGGCCTTTTAGTAAATCGTTATATTACTTTTGTGTAGATATCTCTTATCCCTCTCTCTCTTTTATATTGATAATATCGACCAAGTGCATGTTTTCATGTTATGGATTTAGACTTTTAGTTTGCTGTTGAATCATCTTTCTCTTAGTTGCCGACTTTCCTATGATACACAATACCGATTGTTAAATGTACTATCTAAGGGAAAATTATGGGGCTGTGACTGTTCTTAGTTACTGACAGTTGCAGGAAATTGTGATTATTTTACTTTCTTCTCTAGAAGATTTTAGTGTTAGGGCCACTACAAGCTTTTGTTTTAGTGGTAATAAGTAATAACCATACTTATGATTGAGAGTGCATTTCTTTCATTTTTCTTCTTCCCAGATAAGTGAGTTTGAGTTTTCTGATTTAGTGGGATAGTCTAGTTGTTAAATTAATATTGTGTAATGTTTTACATTGTAAAAGATGCATTCTTTCTTTAATTTGTAATCACCAAGTTGAGCCTTATGGAGCACCTGTTATGCTATGGAACATACTCGGGGTAAACAGTGGATGCTAATGTGTTTGACTGGATATTTTATCTCCCCTCTGAGAAGTTTGTGGTTTAGCTGTTACAGTTAGCTAATAATAGCTGACCAAAAAATTCCTAAACTTCAACTATAGTTTTTTTGATATGTCCTAGTATGTCACCTTTGTTCAGAAACTTCTATTCCTTTTTTCTTAGTATATCAATATATTTGTGAATGCAGGTACGTTTAAGCTGACTCTGCAAGTCACAGAGGATTACCCAAATAAACCACCAGTAGTACGATTTGTCTCGAGGATGTTTCATCCCAATAGTATGTCAGATATATATTTTATTTCAGTATATCCAATTGACATTGAACAGATGATAACGTGTTTGACATCCATTATTTATGAAATTTTTATCTTTGACGCTTATCATCCTGTAACTATCTTATATTTGGATTTTGATCAGTTTATGCAGATGGAAGTATATGCTTGGATATTTTACAGAATCAGTGGAGTCCTATATATGATGTTGCAGCTATACTTACCTCTATCCAGGTGTGCCTCGTGAGACTTTACTGATATATTTTCTTATTTGCATTACTGTATATACTTGGCATACATCTCTTTGGCTTTTACTAATGGGGCCTTTAAGGTGTACCTCTGTGACTGAAGTGGTGGGCTGCAGTTTTATCCAGAAAAAGTGCAATTAATAATTAGTAATGATATCAAGCAAAATATGGATTGTTATTGGCACATGACTTTGTACGTTAATTTTACTTGTTTGAAAAACAAAACAAAATTGATGGGTGTACTTCATTTGGTAATATACTTTTTCTACTTGTTTTCATAGGTTCGAGTAGCTAATTTAGAAAATAGGTTATGGTCTTATATATGAATTCCACCCTACTTAGATGGGCTTTGCTGTAGGTTTTGCTTATATTAAGTTAAATCAAACTGGAATACCTCCCTAAAGTGAATTTAATTAATTCAACTGCTATACAATTGTGATGATGAAAATATTACAGCTAAACCTTTTAAACAAACTCAGCTTCTTTGGATATGTTTGTTTTTATGTTATGTTTGGATTGCAGGAGTGAAGGTGATAGTGGAATGAAAAAAATTGTGTTTAGTTGTTTCATTGGAATAGAATGAATCATTCCTATTCCTGTTGTTAAATTTGTGAATTTTATTCCTTGGCAGAGGGTGTGGAATGACTCATTCCAGTTAGAATGGAATGAATCATTCCAGCTAGAATGGAATGAATCATTCTACTCTCCATTCTATTCCATTTCTTCAATCCAAAAGGAGCATTAATGATCTTCTCTTTTTAACATTTAAAGTTTTCCTTTTCCTTTGATGGTCATCTTATTGTTGTTTAGTAGTTGATGACTGGGGTATGCTTTTATACTTTTGGACAACAATTACTGAACGAGTTTTACACTCATTTACATAATTATTACAAAAACACTCCTTGTTTACCATTTTACTTGCTGCTCTTGCTTAGTTCCTTACAAATGCTAACAACCTGTAGTTCTTATGTTTTTCAGTCATTGCTTTGTGATCCAAACCCAAACTCCCCTGCAAATTCCGAAGCAGCTCATATGTTCAGTGAAAATAAGCGCGATTACAACCGAAGAGTGCGTGAAGTAGTAGAGCAGAGCTGGACAGCTGACTGAATCTCCGAATAAGTGCAACCCTCATCTATGGTTGAACCTATAATAGGCTGAAGGTGGTTGGTGTTGGTACCAGTGTTCATGTACTTGACATTATATATTTTTGCGTGCCTTTAGATAGAATCTGCTTCCAGGCAGCTGGGTTTGTAGCTCTTGCAACTGCCTGACAATTCCCTTTTTTCTCCTGTCATTAGATCCGATTTATCCTCTAGAAGTATGTGTTGTACTGATCACTTGGATTGGATTTTATTGGCAGTGGGGTTTTAAGTTTTGCCCTCACTGAGGGAACTGGGAAGACCGTATTTCTAGTGTAATATTGTTGACTGAATATTTAAATTGAGAATTGTTGTTTAAGACTTTCTTACTTGTTTGATAATTACGTCTAGGTTTTCTTGTTTGTTATTTAGATGATTGGTTGTGTATTCTGCTGTACAATTGAAAGGGGATGAAATGAAGTGTAGTTGAAAACTATGAAGTATTGTTTCCATGAAGATGGCAATTAAACATAAATTTTAAAGGTATTTAGGGAGTAAATTTGCAGGTACAATTACTAAGACGTGCCTCTATGCGTTCTACCATCCTTTATGGTACAATTATGAAATATATATTGTAAAACTGTGCAACCATGGGAACGGTGAATGGTAGACTTGATAACTGAAGCATCAAGCACAAATAACAGTTTAGCACATGTGGTAATTTTTTTTATTTATAAAAAAATCAAATCCCAGACATAAATAACAAAGTAATAGCAGTACAAAGAAACCAATTGCAGCAACTTATTTATTTAGGAAATTGATATTTCCACAAACTAATTTAATATTTTCGCAAAATCAAATAAGACCCACTTGCGAAAATATCAAATTAACTTATGAAAATATCAATTCTCAATTAATATTTTCATAAGCTAATTTTATATTTCCACAAGATCAACTAAGACTTACTTACGAAAATATCAATTCTCTTTATTTATTTTGGATTTTATTTTGGATTTAGTTGGGCAGGTTCAACTTTGAACATCAAAATGTCATTGGCACAGAACATTAGCCCAACCAAACTGTTTTTATATTTCAGGGAACTCCATTATGTGGATGAATCGCGGAACCAATTTACAAATGGAGAAAACTTCATCGGTGTTTATTTGCATTCGATGGCTAATTCAGGGCTTCAATGTTAACTTTGCTCATAATAGTTATAGACAGTACTAGTTCTACAAGTACCAAACCGATCATGCGGCCGCAGCATAATATTAGGGGGTGCAGGTATGGAACTGTAGAAGAAAAAGGACAGCATAACCTCTCCTGCAAAGTTTACCAAGCTACAAGGATGGAGCACCAAACACCAGAAAATAATTATTTTTCCCAGCATTTTGATATTACTTGTGCTTCCCTCTTTTCTCTGGTGAAGCCAGTATATCTGCAGAAAAAAAGGCATTGAATGTTTTATTTTTAACGAATTTAAAAATTAAAGTTCCCAAAAAAGTAAAGGAAAAGAAAAGCGTTATGTAATGGGAGATATATTCATCACGGTCAAATGATATCATATTTAAATCATATGGTGGCCCATCTCCATACTCAAACTTGTATAGGAGACAAGAAGTTCATTAAGGTTAAGTATATGCAATTGCCAATTATACATATCTAAATTTATAAATATATGTATAGATGTGACGACACAAGACAAATTTACAAACGACATGAAAAAGTACTTGAATATATCCACAAAAATGTTAAAATCCCAGAAACGTTTATTGAAAAGCAAGATCAAGTACCTGAATGCTGCAGCTATTTAATTGTCAGCTTTAAATGTGGAGATAGACATGGCGAGACTGGAGAACCTTCACTGCTCTGGGAGGAGTCTTGAACCTGAGCAGCAAACTGCAAATTCCACAGCACATCCTCAATGGAAGGTCTATCAGCTGGATCCTCCAGCAAGCACCTACTGCATATTTCAATCACAGTCTTCAATGATTCATCCGAATATGCATTCCGAATTGATGGATCAACCATGCTCTTTCGAGCTGCTGCATTGTCAGCTGTTGTGTTTTCTTGTAACTGCATAACATCAAGGAAGATAGAATAATTATTATCGAGATATTCCACAATCAGCAGTCAGGTATTTGTGGAAGGATACAACTCTATTTGATAGCAGACCCTGTGAACTCATTTTACAACTGAGTTTAGTTGTAGAGCTGTGGAGATGCAAGATATATGAAATCATGCAAAGCTTTTGAAAGATAAGTAAAAGCGCTCTTTGAATGAAGCAAAATCAAAAGGTGCTTCTTCATATTTAAGACAATTTGTCTTCTACACTGTTCTACACACATTGACAGGATACTCTTAAAGTGAAGTGAAATGCTCTTACCTGATGTTTAAAAGCATCTACTTCGTTTTGGGTGTTGGGATGTCCCCCCGCAATGATCTCTAGTAATATTACTCCAAGGTCATAAATATCAGATTTCTCCAGATACATAATCCTGAGAAGCAACAGATTTTAAGTTGATCAATTACAGAAAACAGCAAATGTGTGACTACTTGGAAAAGCAAGAAATTATAAGTTCATGTAAATGAAATGTGGAGCGAGACAAGGTAAATTTTTTGAAAGAAATCTTATTGCTTTCAACTGGATCAAGTTTGCATTAAAAGTCCTAAATCTAAACTTCCATCATTAGAGTATGACTCATATTTTGCACGTGGAATACATCCATACCTGTAAATTTGTGACTAAAACTTTTAGAGTGTTCATTTTCTTTAGATACTATAGACATTTATTTAATATATGACCTATTACTTGAAAACTTCTTAGTTATGTCTCCACAAGGAATAGAAGTTGCAAAAGAATCAAATAAAATAAAATCATTACAGACCTTGCAGTGTCAACTTCTCTGGATCCACCGGAAGGAATTTGACTACCAACCTGATACATGTAGTTGATCTAAATATCAAACCAAGGTATACCTTATAGATAATAGTAATAGAATATAAATCCATTGCGAAGAACATTTTATTCATACCTTCCCCATGTTTTCCCCTAGCAAAGGCAGATTGTAACTGCTAATTTTTGCTACAAGGTTCTGGTCCAACAAAATATCTGTTATTTTCAAATTATTTGAAAATACACCAGGCACAATTCCCGTGTGAAGAAATTGGATACCCTTTGTAACCCCTATAGCAGCTGCTACTCGTTGGGACCAAGTTAGAGTTCGTCTATCATGTCTCTCTGTGAAGAAAAATTTACATTTAAGAATCAAAAATTACAGAACCTCCTAAATAAGCAAGTAAACTGAAGGTGGAGAGCAATGGTTTGATGCCTTCTTTGTATCTTTCCCATACTCCACTTGAAGGGTGATAAATTGAATATGTAAACTATTAATAAAGATAAACAAAACTTCAGTTACCAGATATCCAGTCCCTTAGTGTCCCATTTGGCACATATTCAAAGACAAGGAATATTCTGCTGACACTTGAATCATCCAAGTAACATTCAAAGCAGTGCCCAAGAGCACTGACCAAATGTTGATGTCTAAGTTTAGATATTAATTCTATGTGGTGCATTAAGCTTTGAGTGCTGTGGCTTTTTTTCATCTTCAGGCACCTAATAGCAATGAGGGAACCATCCTTCAGCTGTCCCCTGTACATCTGAGTGCATAAAGAAATTAATCGTAATTCATATCCAAACAACTTATCTGCAGAAGGAATTCTTGATACTGAAATCAGCAAGGTTATCAGATCTGCAAGAAGCTTTACAAATAGACCATCAGGGGGAAAATAGGGAAAGGAGAGGGGGGGGGGGGGGGGTGTTTCTATTCTAACTACAAGAACAGGAATACAGGATGTGCAAAATTTTATAGCCCAATAAACTTTGTCACAAAGAAGAAGCTTATCGATGTGTAGGTACATCTTATTTGTAGTTTCTTTGAGGTACTTTTCTCCAAGTATTTCTGCTTACAATAAAGCATAAGATTGAGAAGTAGCAAAAAAATAAAAGCAGAGAAAACCTAAGCGAAGGGTACTCTATATAAGCAAATATACATTGGAATATAACACTATTAACATACATAAACACACACATATGTTGCAGGCAGATTCATTTCATCTGTTGTATTAAATGGCATGGCCTTGAAACTTTTTTGGAAAAATAAAATATGGCACTTGAAAAAGCTGCAAGCACTTATTCAGACAAAACAGATATAAGCCAGAAGGTCATTGTCAATAATTTCTCAAATAAAGAAACTAATCTAGGCAAATTAAGAAGGTCCTCTTCTAGCATCTAGCAGGGAAAAAACATTATGAAAAGAAAAGAATCCATATGAGCAAGCTAGCATGTCAATAAGTATCCTATAGTGCTTCAACAAGAAATTAATACCATAGTGGATTACAAATTGTCACACCTGACCATAAGAACCTTCGTCCACAAAAGTTGATGTATCAAAGTTATTAGTTGCATCCTCAAGTTCTTCTAGTGAAAAGGTTCGATAAGCTGGAATTCCAAGTGTTCCTAGCTTCATTGCTTGAGTTATATACCCTTCAGCGGTAAAAAGGCAAACAGTCAACTATCAGCAACGTAATAAACCAGCAATTATCAGTCAAAGCAATAGTGATTTCAGCAGAAAACCTTACTTGCATCTGAAAGTAACTTTGAGGTGTACCCTATTGATGCGTTCTCTTGTATTAATCTTGTTGAAGGTAACTTGACCATCTTCATCGCCTGAACTCTTTTCACGGCCAAGAACACTAGAGCAACTAGTACAATTCCTCCAATAATCCCTCCAGATATACTAAAGGCGAGCACTGCTTTGGAGGCTTTTTTTGACTTCCATTGATGAGGTACGATTCCAACAGCCAGAGCTTCATTTCGACAAAAGGACATTAGCTGTTGACTTTTATCACCACTAGCTAAACAATTTCTAGCATAAACTACAACTCTGTTTTTGGGATCAGATATAAGACAGCTTGGCAACCTTCCAGTTAAAAGATTTCTAGATAAATCAACCAATTCAAGTTGGGCATTGCAAGCCATATTTTCGGAAAGCATTCCAGTGAATTTGTTTCCTTCAATATTCAGGTAAGTAATTGATGGCAGGGAGAACAAAGAAGGCTTAAATGGTCCGACAAATCTGTTGAAAGATATATCTAGCCGTTGAAGCTGATTAAAGGAGAGCACATTGTCTGGAATGCCAGAGTTGAACTTATTTTTCCTCAGTATAAGAGTATTTAATCTTTTGCTACCAATCTGAGGAAATTGAGGTCCAAGTAAATTATCTTCCAACTCAAGCACTTGAAGATTTTTCAGGCTGCTAATATCAGGCACCTCACCAGTAAATTTGTTATGTGAAAGATCAAGAACTCTGAGGTTTTCCAAATTCCCCAAAGAATCTGGCAGCGACCCATTTAACTGATTTTTCTTCAAACTTAAAACGGCCAAAAGTGATAATGAACTCAGCCCTTCTGGAACTCTACCTTTGAACATGTTGTTATCAAAAATAAGTGTTTGGAGGTTTGTTAAAGATAAAATTTCTTGAGGAATGGCTCCGTGAAAGAAATTTGAGCTAATATTGAGTATTTCCAGCGATGCTAAGCGCGAAATATTATGAGGCAATTCCCCCCGTATACCAAGAGAAACCAATGTGAGGACTTTTAAGCTAGGAAGACCTGCGAGCGTAGTAACAAATGAATCTATGGAGAAATTCCGAGGCAATGGGGGAGCACCCCTCTCCCCTATAATATGCAGCTGGGTTATGCTTTCTTCATAGCATATAACAGTAACAGATGAAGTTGGTTCAGTTCTGCAAAAATCTGTCTTGTCGTTCCAGCTGCTCAAAACAGCTGGATGATTAAAAAGGCCTTGAATTCTCAGAAGGGTTTGTGCTTGGGATGATTGCTGTTGCACTGAATAGCAGATTGATGTTGTCAAAACAAGCAGAAGTAGAAGCCTTGTATGGCTAAACCTTGCAGCCATCACAGAAACTACAGAACTGACAATTGAACAAAATACATAAATGATTAACATATTGAAAGCTTGATATGCTGTACTTTTGGAAGTAACATAAGTGCATTAGAGAGCTTGGGATTTCCAGCTACCAGCTCAAGTTCACAAGAAGAAGAAAAAAAGATCTACAACCATAGTAAATGCAGAATATGTCTACATGGTATTGAATTTTAGCAGATAAATGACAAAATGTGGAACTCTATACATAATTAAATGACAAGGGATGAGTAGAACCAAAACACAAGTAGTTGGACTGGGTTTCTTGAACACTTTTATAATTATTTTATTTTTAGAAAACTATCATCATTCAGCGAGTAAAATTACAACTAAAAAAGACTTTGCTTAGTTTAGCATGTTGCTAGTGAATGAACATTGACTTATCAGGCAGAAATAGTACGGGAAAGGTAAGTTCAAATTCATAAAAGGCCTACCTTTCTTGAGAGCAGAAACAAACTAAACCCCCCCCCCCTGGCTTTGGGATTTGACCCTTTGGTGTATGAGGATTGAATCCAGTGAACCCAGATGAAATCAAGTGATCTAGATGAAACCAAATGAAACCCACAAATTTTATGGTGGCTTCAAGTCCTCCTTAACCAGAAACCACCAAAATCAACTAATTCAGAGAGCAACAGTGTGACTAACTTTAAACTGAAGTAAACTGACTTCAAACAGGACCTCCACTTCACAAGAATAACCAACCATTTGAAATGACTCAAAACCAATTCAAACGGAGTAGCTTCATTTACAATCTCTACTTACTACCTCTCTTAAACATTCCCCAAAGAGGCAAAAAGTAAAATAAAGATAAACCCCGCAAAAACAGAGGTACATTTACCAGACCATTTTCTTCCAAAATTCTAGCAAGATATGTTTTTCCCGACTGTCTTGCACCATTTATGAAGAAGGACAAGGCCCTGAGTGTACTGAAAGTCTGGAACTGGAGGCCGGGACAAATTAGTGACACAGGTTGAGACAGCGAGAGAGTCTTTGGAGCTTTGGGACTTGAGACTCAAAATGCAAAAAGAGAAACAGAGATTCTTGCGCAGTACATGATACATTTGTTGAGATACTAAAATGTATATTAAAATATAAATTGACAAATTAAAAAATATATATTTTAATAAATTATACACCTAATAAATTATTTTTTTAAGCCAACGTTATGTGTTTCAATTGAATTAGTTAATTTTTTGGGGTCAAATATTAGAGTTATGACTATGATCTATTGGTCTAATATTTTCAAAATTTAATATTACAGCAATGGCTATGACTTGTGAATATGATAAAAATTGGTATTAGAGACATATTATGTGCCATTGGGCCGAATATTTTTAAAAATTAGTTTTCGAGTCATGACTACAAGTCATGAATATTTTGGATCAAGTGTTATAATCATGACTATGAGTCATTAGACCGAATATTTTCAAGAAATGATATTAGAGCCATTATTATGAAATTGATATTGAACTACACATGATGAACTCTTTTCGTAGAGTTTTTTGTGATTCTCTTGATAAGAGAATGGCAAAATCTCTTGACAAGAGATATTAAGAGATGTTTAGTGTTCTTAGTAAAGAACTATATTTTAAGAGATTATTAATGGATCAAATAATAAATATTAACAAGAGATATTGAAGGAATATATGGTGAATTATGTACCCTTAGTAGTGAATTATTTTCAAGAAAATTTTGATAAATTAAAAAAGATATATTGATAAATAAGACCATTAATTAAGGAAAGATATTAAGAGATAAGTTTATTAGTTAATAAGGAGATTATTAAACATATATATATATATATATATATATACACACACACACACACACTCTAGTGTATCATAAATTTAATCAGTTAAGGAAAAGGTTGTTAAACATAAGAAGAAAAAATATATATAGATTATATATTTAATAGATTAATTTTTTAATTAAAAATGTGATTTCTAATAAAAATATATAGGTTGAATATTTTTAGAAGGGTCCTCTTAACATGTGTCTTTAAGTCATATGTTAAATGCAGAAAATAAAGATAAATTTTATTTATTTATATATTTGTAAGAAATTTAATACATAAAGTCTATTAATATATTATTTTTTTATATATTAAATTTAATATAAATATATAAATAAATATTATTACGTATTGTCTTTTAGAAACATCGATTAAACACCTTTTCTACACACATTTCTCCTCTCAATTTATGTGTACATAGGTATATGTAATATATAAATGTCGATGGAAATTAAAAAGGATATATCAGGCGCTGTGTGCTGTCTTTCACCACAAAAAAGGTCTCTGTGCTATCGCTTTCTGGTTATTGACAGCTTTGGCTCAGTGCTTTCTGATTGTTTCTCAGATGAGCTGTGACTCTCTCTCTCTCTATATATATATATGTACGTATGTATGTGTATATAGTCATTTTTGCCCTTCTGGCGCCATCATATCTCATCTCTCTGTGTAATTCTTGGTCCCCTGTCTATCTTGAAATTGAATTTGATACATAATACGATACTTCAATTCCATCACTTTCTGCATTATAAGTTAAAATAACTTAATAAATTATTTTAAATCATAATTTATAAATAAAAATACTTAATATTATTTTTTTATAAATTAAAAATTAAGTTAAAATAAATTATGAACGTATTTATCTAAAATAATTTGATCAACTATAAGTAGTTACCAAAGAGTCCCAAAAACGATATTGATTTTTGAAAAATTAAACTATTATTATATTAATAAGTGATGATATTATAGAATTATGTTGAAAATTTGAGCGTGTAACGTTTTTTTATAAATAAAAATAATATAATGGAAAAAAATGACAACCGAGACTAAGAGGGTATTCATTTAAAATTAAATGAAACAATTCTGAGTGCTTAAGTAATATAAATGAGTTGAATAAAACATAATTATAAATTAAAAAAATTATTTGATAATTAAAATATCTGAAATATTTGAATAATATATTTTTATTATTTTACCCCTCTGCAAAAATTCAAAGTTATTGTAAATTTATTTAATATTATTTACTATAATAGCTAATATATATTTTTTACTTCATTCAATTAAAAAAATTAGACTTGATCATTTAGCTCAAAGTACTGACAGATTCAAATCATTTTTATTCAAAACAAACGCATTGAATTGTTGATAAATCGGACGATTTCAGTTTAGTTTATTCAAAACCGAAACTAACCGTACGCTTTAATATTATAATATAATTTATATATTTGTTAATAATTATTTATTTTATATAATTATATATTTATTATATGTCTTTTTGGTAATAGATTTACAGAACGGAAAGAGTATATATTAGCATCATGTTTATCTAATTTTCTGTTATTCAAAAATACATTACTTTAAAATTTAGTGACATTTCAATTATATCGTTTATCCTTAAGTTTTAATAATCGACTAATTTAACCGATAATAAAATAAGCCGATAACTGATAATATAGTAAAAATTTAGATAATTTTAATTTTTAATTTTTTATAATTAACTTTAATAATTTAATTATTTTTTTATTTATTAAATCGACGGTTGTATACCCCTACAAGCACCAACCATTAGAGCGTGGGGGAGGGAGTTAGGTTTGGGCTCAGCAGCGGTGAGAGTGGACCACGTAGTCACGGACGGGCCATCTGAACTACTTTTAACAAGTCGCCAGGTCCAGTTTAACCGAATTACTAGTATCCCCGCCAACGAGGGTATTGCTTCTAACACGTGATATCATTTAGTAATTATTGAGATAAATAATAGTATTTAATAAGTACTAATTTTACTTATAAATTTATTTTTGTAATTTTAAGTGATACCAACAAAAAGTAAAGTTTGGGATTCTCAGTCTTATAGAAACGGAAGGAAGAAATAAAAAAAATACCCCTCCTCCGCCCCTTGGCACCTTAGCACCAACTTTAGACTAGACATGCTGACCCTCCTCAATAATTTGGGAAAGAGAAAATTGGTGTGACATGCCACCAACCTTAGTCCATGCTAAAGCCAACACACACACCCCGGCAGTGTGCCACAGAAGAGTTGAACGAATACAAGCGAAATAATAAAGGAGCCCAATTGTAGGAAAAATTAGTCGGTGTTCTTGCTCTAATGCTAGATAGTGTTTCATATATGAGATTTATATAAATTTTATATTTAAATTCACTATAAAAATTAAAATGACAACATATAATTAATAACGACACCATGAACTCTAAATAATTACTCCAATTAAAAAGACATTTGTCCATTATGTGGGATAAATGGTTATGTTTTAAAATTAAAGATAAGTTTATAAAATAATAATATTAGTTAAACATATATTGTCATAACACTCAATTAATTAAGAATAAAAATAAAAAATATAATTTTTGAACAAATAAAAAATGATTGTATCTAAACGGAGGGAGTACATTAAAGTTAGAGAAGAGAGAGACATTGAATTATTTATTATTCTTTCTCATCATCATCGTCATCTTCTTCAATTACCTACTCCTTCCTGCCTTCGGCTTTCTAACTTTTTACGAGATGCTACTTCAATATCCCTCCTACCATCACACAATTATTAATACTCATATTTCTCTCGCATAAAAGTCAATTTTAGAATTACATATATATATATATATATATATATATATATATGCTAGGAGGAGGAGGTTCATCTCATTAAGTTGAGATGTTACCGTCATTCAATATCACCGAGGTGTTGTCTTCTTTAAGAAAATCTATCTATACGTCTAGCTCATTTTTCTTTTCGCCAAGGAGACTTAAAATACTAAACTAGTGACACAGTTGGTTGTTAGTAGGCCCAATCCATGTTTAAGTATACGTCTACCTGCAATCGGGGACATAAACAAACAACTAGGGGATACCAGTTTGAAAAGAAGGGGAAAAAAATATATACCGAGAGAAGTCTAAATCTACAAGGCAACATTCGATGTACCCACACAACTGGAAAAAAGAAGGAAAGAACAGAAGAACTACAAAGAACAATAGCTCATTTAAGAAAAGCTAGGAACTAGTCTCGATGATCTGTGGACCCAAGTATTCAATTCCATCCATCTCTGATTCCTTTGGCATTTCAATCTCTTCCAACCATCCATAGAAATCACCCTCTTGTTCTGCAATCATAGTCCCTCCATCTAATAAGATTATACAAGTGAAGAATCAATAGACGATGGATGTGCAAGATTGAAAATGTAAACTTCATTGAAAGGAAAACAATACTAGTCTTTTTTCAGATAATATTAGTAGCAAAAAAGAAAAAGAAAAAAGGAAACAGTAACGTGGAAGAGAGTACTAAGATTTTGGATTCTGGAATATCATTGAGGCAACTATGATAGAATATCACTAACTAGCCGCTAAGTGAGAACAAAAAGGAGCTATATGCTTACTTGACTTCGCAGTGTAGGGATAATCTTTGTAGTATGAGCAGTCTCGTCCATCCTCTTTAGAATAGGGAGGCCCAAGCACATCAAGTACCGCACATGGTGTTATAGCTGTGAATGCGTGGATATTCCCTCCTGATGTTGGATATAATACAGACGTATCACACGGGGCAGTGAAGATACGGTTGGCTTTCAACCTTGCCAACCTTACTGCAAAGACATTTAATTTTGAGTTTTTAGATGCACAAAATTAATTTCCTCTTCCTCACCCTTGTATATATATACATATGAAAAAACATGGCTGTGGTTGCCACAACTATTTCGCTATGGCAAAATGTCATTAACGATACATCTTTTTGCCACAGCCATGTTATCCCCATATGCATATTTGGGCATGTGAGAAAAAAAATAAGGGAGAACACTAACATTTAGAGGGAGGCTTAGAGTCATCCAAGTTGATAGGATCAACCCAATCATATGCTTTAATGTGCATGGTGCCTAGTAGAAGCTTGCTGAAAACAGTCATTCCTGGGTGGTTATGTAGAGGAATGACGGCATTTGTAGGAAGAAAGAAAATGCACAGCTGCAAGAGCATGATTGATGCAAGCACATGAGTAACTTGAGCCAACTTCTAGTACATATTTTGGCAATATTGAATTCAACAAACAGATACCAAATAACTAGCCTTAATTCTCAGAAGGGAAATAAAAGGAAAAAGATCTGGTTCATAACATAAATAGTCGAGCTCTTATTCCAGATTTTCGTTCAGATATGCAAAGGCAGAGTCGCAACTTATCTACGTATTAGGTTCGTTGTGTTATAAAGGAGTACACAATAAGAACATGGGCAGTCATAACTTATTCTACAGATTAGGTTTTTCTGTTATAGAGGACTACACAATAAGAACATGCTTATCTTACCGAAAAATTCTGGCTCTTGTATATAGTTGTGTACGTGACTCTTGGAACCCCCTTGACAGCAGTACTAGGCTCAAAGAACTGAAGTTCCCTACTTAGCCCAAGATCCACCGGCAGCATACCATCTACAACATGATTAAAGGCTTGTCAAAGTTTATAACGCGTATAATTACTTTTTTCTTTTTTTTTATATAATACAAACCAATGAAGATCACCTCTAAGTGCATGATTGAATTTGAGAAGATACAGTAAGTTTATACAGGATCATACTGATTTTTCGACATCAGTACCAAATGGGAAAGAGAATATTTGGCAAGCCATAACAAAGCTTTGGAAAGGTTCGAGTCCAAACAACATATTTTTGATTAGTAAAATGGTGAAATGACAGTTTCCATCAAGAAGTTGTATTTTCAAATATTTTATTACCCTAAAAAAATAGAATAAAAAGATTTATTTACAAAAGAGATCAAAATATAAGCATCAGCTTCATTGATACAAAGTATATAGTCATTTACAACAAGGAATCATACATGCTATCTATTCGTGGCATGTAACTTTGGCTGAAAGAGTCGATTGTTTACAAAGTACATACCAATAGAATAAACCTATTATTAAGTCATTCATTATTCTGAGTATTTGCATCTTTACTTTCTGCCGACAATATTATTCTTGTTATATATATCAATACACACACAAGTGATTGATTCATGCACAAAAATCTTATCCACTCATATAGACTGCAATGTAAAACAACCAAAAATGGAAAATCATGTTCAAGATAATCTGAATAACACATACCCAACCATCCAAGAACAGATGATTATACCAAAAGGCTAATAATAACATTATTATTTTAGAAGTTTATATTACCAGGGATTAAGGTTCTAATAAAAAAAGAGTACTCCAGTGATGCAAATCATTGCCATGAAAGGGGAAACATTGCAATCAGAACTCAGAAGAAGGATACCAAACAGGGTTTTGGCTCCTTTCATTACACTTCTCTCCAATTCTCCTCAATTTATTTAGTACTAGATTGATAGCTTGTGCAAGACACAAACTAGTTCTAAAAACAATAAATATAATTTAATTAAAAATTTCCTTCTTACAACTTTGTTTCATAAGTATTATTATTATTATTATTATTATTATTATTATTATTATTATTATTGTTATTATTATTTTGTTTTTATATGAATTGTTTGTTTCAACAAATATATTTACTAAATAACTTTGTTTTTTTATATAATTATTATATTGCCTAAACAAAGCAAGGTCAATCAAAGTCATCAAATTTTCTCTTAATAGTAACACATGTATACCAAATATGACCCGACTACATAAGAATCCAACAGTTAGCATAAATATATAACAAAATTAACCAAAAAATGTGTCTTTTTATATGTGATAACTAATTGAGTTAACTCACGAAATTTTTTAGTTATATAATATTTGATGACTAACCAAGTCGACTCACAATTGATTAAAATTTGATTTTAATTGATGTCCTTACCTGGTTTTATATATAAGGTATTGATTTGAACATAACTTCAGTCTTAGTAACAATCCAAATATAGGAAAAATAGATCATAACTGTGTGTGTAAAAGAGAGGAGCCAAATCCAATAAAAAGTATGTGTTGGTACTTATTCAAACAAAATATTGTGGAATGTATCTGAAATTTTCAGGTTCATGTATTAGTCCTAGATTCATGTACCTTATTCCTATGTTCATGTACTAGCATTATTCAATGTCATTCAATTATATATAAATGTATATGTATGTGACAAGAGATCCAAGCTATGATATTTCTCCATATATGTAGATTAATGAATTTTTAGTGCTGTCCATATCCATCTTCTCTTCCCATACATTTCTAAACCCATTAACTTTCACTATTTTCCAACAGTAATATGCCTGAAATTACTCAAGGCATTCAAGGCCACTAATTTTGATCCAATCCCCGAATTAAACAACTTTCCTTACTTTGAGAGGAGTGGGAAGACCATTTAAAGTTTTGAAGACCATTCCTTCTAAGCTTAATATATACCCAGGAACACTAATTTCTTGTTAAATTTTCTTTTAAATTAAGATTTGCTTAAGGTACAGTACACTTAACACATAATTTTTTATATAATAAATTTTGGTCAAGTTTTGAAAATAATCATCTTAATTTATTTATATTTTAAATCTAAGAGTATTATGTACAAATCAAGATATTCATATAAATAAATAAAAAAGGACCTTTTTAAGGTGGACTCACCGAGGGAGTATAGTTATACTCTATGTGGCCCGCAAAATTTGATGTGAGATAATGAATCTTTCTAGCTACTAGCATTTCTATCTTCAATGCAGTAACGTTTCAGGAAACTAGGCATACACGTTAAGCACAAAAAGGACATGATAAATATTCTTATTAAACATTTTTGCGCTGACTTTTCAGATAGACACTAAATAAAAAAATAAAAATAAAGTTATAAATAATATTCACTTAGATACGTACCCTAACTAAGGCAAAAAAATTGTTCATTAAGCTCCATCTATATCAATAAAATTCATATATTTTGACATTTTAGGGTAAATTTGCTAAATCCTAACATTCAAATTTTTGATACGAAATTATTTTAGTTTTAATGCAAACAACTATAACAATAGTAAATTAAATACAAGCCTCTAAAGTACCATTAGATATGTATTTGTTGTTGTCAAAACTTAAACAAAATCATATTAATTTAGAATTTGGCATAATAATCTCAAATGAAAATGTATTCGGAACAGGTGAAGTAACACGAAGAAGAAGATGAAAGCGAATGATACAGTTTAAATGAAATAAGAGTACTGACCAATGATACGGCGAAGTTTTTGAACATGACAAGGAGGAGGAACAGTCCCGGGGCCTCTAAAAAGTGTCTGCAACGCTACTGGCACACCATCATTTCGCCGGCGCTTGCTCCTGCTGCTACTGCTTATTAAATATTTTCTCTTGCTGCTGCTGCATCTATTCTTGGTAATAACCTTATTGCCATTAACCACGTATCCAACCTCCTTATCTCTCCTCCCCTCAACCAATTGATCCACCTTCATTGATATCCCACCACAAGTTCAATTAAATTAAAAATCAAACTCCTCTCTCTCTCTCTATCTATCTATATATAAATCCCTTAGCACAGTTGACCTGTACTAGGTCTAGTTTTTGGTTTATATTGTCCGACTGAAATGCATAGATTTCTGCAGGATGTATATGATGAAGGGTGGAAAAATGAAAAGATGAGGCATCGAATAAGATGATCATGATCTCTTGTGAGGTGGGGTGGGGTGAGGAGAGACAAAGTGTAAAACCGGGGGCAATGGAGCTTGTTTTGAATTTTCTTAGAGAGAGAGTTGTCGTTTGTTTTGAAGACTGAAGAGAAAGGTTTCTAATCTCTCTAGACTTTCTACCTTCTTTTTCCCGCCCCGCCCCCAAGTTTTGTGTTGAAACTGCCGGTTTAAAACGACCCACTGTTTTTGTTTCGAGCTACTATACAACCGTGACACGTGCTCAATGCCTTTTGTGTGTGCCAAGATATTCTTCTCCTTTTTTTTTTTGTCTTTTACTTTGGCGGTGGGTGCATTACTAGAATTAATTCGGCTCATGCCTTGCGGTTGAATCCATCCAGGGGCTAATATTGTTTTTATCCTTGAAAGTAGGGCAGTAAATAGTAATCAAAAAATTCGTATTAATTTGTATTCGTATTAAAAAATAAATAAATATTATTCACATTTAAAAAAAAATTAGATATATCTGTATTCGATATAAAAGTGTCCGCACATAAACGGATATAAATACGAATATAGGCGTATTCATATTCGTTTAACATCCGTCCGTAAATATATCCGACGAATATCGAATATCCGAATTCATTTCCGTATTCGAAATTCTTATCCGAATAACTTATATATATATAAAATAAGCAAAATATTTTTTTTAATGGTCTTCCTTATATAATAATTAGTTTTCACTGTCATATGAGAATTATTCTTAAAATATGTCATTTCACTTCTAAAAAGTAAGAAATAACACTTTTATTATAATATTTATAAATTGATTTAAGTATAGTTAATGAATTTTTACTATTATAAAATTAAAATATCTAAAATTTATCATTTAACAAGTGTTATAAATATCATTTAACAAGTGTTACAATATAGATTATAAATATTCATATACACTACAATATTTAAATGTTATAATTATAGATTATAAATATTCATACATACTATAGTATTACTCCAAATTAACACATAAAATGAACATCTACTTATTAATGGGCATCTAAACATTAATAAGTAGAGCATTCATTTTGAATTTAGGATTTTAAAAATAATGAAAACTTATTTAAATTGTAATTTAGAGTATTGATTATTGTATTTATTAAAAATAAATAAATTAACATTAATTCATTAATGAACTATACTTTAAAATTTATTACTTTTTTCCTTTATCCTAGTTATGTATAGTGTTACAATATATCTAAAATGCATCATTTAACAATTGTTATAAATATCATTTAAATGTTATAATTATAGATTACAAATATTCATACATACTACAATATTACTCTAAATTATCACATAAAATGGACATCTACTTATTAATGGACAATTTTTTTTCTTTATTTTTTGTAAATAATTTGAATGAATTTTATATTAGGTGATTGATAAACAAATTCGGATATCCGAATAATTTATTTATTTGAATAAAATAAACGGAAACGAATATTATCCGTATTCAAATATTATTTCGAATACCGAATACGGATATGATTTTTAAAATCCGACGAATACCGGATACGAATATGGATAGCGAATTAATTTTTCGAATACGAATATGAATACTGTTATATCCATATCTGTTTATATCTATTTACACTCCTACTTGAAAGGAGCCAAGCCATGGCTTCGTGTAAAAATAAAAACTACGGTCCTTCCTCTTAAATAAAAAAATTCATGTTCCCCTCCCTCCATTCCATTGGACGGATGGTTCACTCTTTTCTTTTTGAGACATCTAAAAGAGTTTATTATGTGACGGCACATTATAATTTCTATACAACCAACTACACGTACAGCTTAGACTTGCTGTCAGTCAGTCAGTCCGTCCGTCTTCTAATCTATGAGTGAATCAAAATTGATGTGGCTAAACAATACATCTCCTAATACATTTTAGAAAGTTCACAATTCAATTTTGAGAACCCGAGAAGTTAAAAATTAAAAATGTTCATTATATTTTGAAACCAAGGAGGAAGTTATAAATAATACACCCAATCGCTCAAAAAATATTGAAAAAACGGATGCCTCGTCATGAAATTCTATCAGATTCTTATACCTACAAGACTGCCATTGAAATGAAGCAGAAGGTAAGAATACCTGAAAATATAGCAGTAATGAGTATTGGAACATTTCAAAGTTCACAGGCAATTTTTCAGAATTAAGCTCTTGAACAATAACAGTAGAAAAATCACACGGATGGACAATAACCCTACCAGATTCTCAGTGTATAATTCCTTCCATAACTCTCCGGTAATCTATGAAAGCTCTCAGTCTCTCAGGTATCAGCATTCGTAATATGTAGTATTCATATTGTAGTTACTAGCCACTGGTAATCAAACTCTTCCGCAAGTGCAAATATCTACAAAGGCCTTTCTAGATGAATTCTCTTTAGTTGACATCAGCTTCTAAATCCCCAAATAACTCCGCTGGAGATGGAGCTAAGAAATGTTTCCACTCACCAAGTACGGAATGAAAATGTAGATCAGTGTGCCCACCTCCAGAAAGTAATTAGTATGATCATTGTCAAGGCCATGCCTGCATATTTAATCCATTGATCAACACGATTTCGCCTCTCAATGAGCCGTAAGACAGAATTTGATAACCCCAATGTGTTGAGAACATCCAACGCTTTCCGTTGGGCTTTCTGCACCAAAATCAAGTAGGTCAAGTGCCGATCTTGATGGAAAATATTCTTAATTTTGATGAGAACTAAATATTTTGAAGTATAATAAAAAATATGTTATAATATATTTATTTTAACTATATATTATTTGATTTTTCTCAAATTGATTATAGCTCTCAAAGTAACTATTGACATTCTATCGTCAAAAGTTATGAAAGCAAGAATCATATATTAACATTTCCTAAGGCAAAGAAAGCTCGTTTTGGCTTGAAAAAATGTTTTCATATATAAATATATATATACACAAATAAGATACAAAACTTTTTGTTCCAAAGCTTTACTATTCTCGGGTCATACTTGCAAATCTTTGGTCCAAGCTTTTATCCAACTTTGTAGAGATTTTCATGTCCAAAGGATTAAGCTTTTCCAATTTGGATAAAAATTATAAAAGTGGGAATGTATTCTTGTGACAAGTGTCACCAATTTAGCAAGTTTTTAAATCACTTCCTCTTGTGTTACAAGTGTCACTTCTGTAGCTACATGAATTCACATTTCTAGCAACTAAGAAAAATGGCTGAAAACCAAGACCCAACCATTGGTGAAGTTAATGTCCAATTTTCTAAACCCTAATTCTTCCTCTATAAATACCAAACGATTTTCTTCTTTAAAAAACAACCCAAGCCAAAGCTTATATAAGTTTTCTCTCTCTAAAGTTTCATACTTACATTTTTACTTGCATTTTGATATACTTACAATTAATCGTCATATTTATAAGTATATCATTATTTTGTGTATTGATACTCTTTGAGCATTGAGGTTGATAAATCTATAAAAGAGTATTCTAAGAGTATATACGCACTACATCGAAGTATTATCAGAGGAAGTTCTACTGACCACGGTCCTAGAGCGATAAATTTGATAATATCTATTAAGTTTTGTTTAAAACTCAAAAGAAATAGAATTTTATATTCCACTTCAATTTTTGTGATCAAAGTAGATTTCAAGTTGAACTATTTCCACTTGAAGTGTATATACTAACTTGTTAAGGCTCGAGTCTCAATGATTAAGCATTAAATTCTATCCCGACCTGCCTTAACTTAAGAGATCGGTTGTGCACGCCTTCCGATTGTATATATACCTTGAGAAAGTATATATACACAGAGTACTCTTGAAAAAGAAATATCAAAAGAAAATACTCGTCTAAATTCAGTACACCTATAAAAACTATTCAAGTTTTCAAAAATCATTCATACTGCACTTGATTAGTTTTATTTAAATTTCAAGTATCTGAATCTTATTTGAATAATTCTCTTTATACTTGAAATTGCATTTATTACAAGTTCTGTGCTTAAACTGCTATTACTAACAACTTCTGATATTTGTATAATATTCTTGATTTATTTATTATATATTACAGATATATGTGAATCAAGGAATACTTTGAGCATAAATTAGATTTGCTTATTTTAGAAGCAATTTCACAAACAACCAAATTTTCCATATCGGATATTTGAGTTTGTTTATTTTTAAATATCTGCGAGAAAGTGAGTGATCCTGAACCAAGACCAAACTCACAAGGAGGTCAGCTTGGAATTGAATCTATAGTGTATTGTGAGGTTAGGAAAGACCTTAGGTTTCAAGACCAGATTTAAAAATAGAACAAGACTCAGGGATGCAGATACAACTTATTTTGAGGAAGGAGCAGGAAGTTATTGTCCAAGACAAATAATTGTAGGATTTAAAAGTTCCGATGTAAAAACTTTTGTAAATGTTTCTTCACCTAAATGAATGGGAGTTGATTTTTAGTGAATAAAGGAATAGGCTCCCAAGTACTAGAGTACTTGGGACTGGATGTAACAATATACTAGGTATATACTCTGAACCATCTAAATCATCTATGTTCTGTTATTTTCTTCTCCACTCATTATAATTCATTTAAACTAAATTAAAAGAAAAGGATTAAGAAAGACAAAATTTTACAATAGGTCAAGAATTAACAAAAGGTTAAATAATCTATTTAACCCGTCTTCTAGATTATTTTTTTCTCTTCAGATCTATATAGTAGGCAAAATACGATAGAAGTTAAAAATAAATATTGAACTCGGAAAACAAATTAGCTGCAGTTCTTAAAACTTCCTAGGATCTTTTTCTTTCTTTTTCTTTGACAAGTTTAAAACCTTTCTATTATCCATTAAAACTTAGTCTGCTACTACTAGTTGTGGCCCCCAGCCTTAAATTCCCTCCATACTAAGCAGCATATATGCGGGAAGTGTCACACTGACCACCAGGCCAAGTTTGATCATGTACTAAAATAATTATACCTATGCATACATTAAGTCAAGCAAGCTACGAAAGAACAGGTGCACTCTTAACACTGTCATTGCAACTCAGGGCATCTCATTCAACACTAAAATCTGCCTAGTTGCTTGTCATTCAATACTTGGCATGTGCAGTCTGCTAATTCATATGTATTTATGTGAGTATAGATACTTTATATGAAAATGTATGATGATAGTATGCTGGGTGAGGATACTAAGAAGAAGAGAGGACGGTTAAGAGGTGTGACTCACTTTTGATGTTCACCTGCAATGAGAAAGTCCAAGGCTGAGGGTGAAAACTAATAGAGAGTGAGGCCAGAAGTGTCACAAAACCCAGACAGTCCCACTGATAGAGGCAACTTCAGTAGTATTTAATGGAACAAATTCTTAGGATCTATAATTGACCAAACTAAAGAGAATCTTAGCAGATTTGATGTACAACTTATTCACAGGCAGAAGGTGGGGGACACGGCTAGGTGCCCACCAGGTAGGAAACCTCCCATACGCATGTGGAAGGTTCTGATACACTCACCACTGCAGTAGCATTGACAGAATGACAGTGACCAAGCGGTCTGTATGCCTATATTTCTTTAGACTTTAATGGAAATGAAATATAAGGGTGTCCAAATGTGGAGGCCTGCCTTAAGAAGCCCTTGGCTCTAGCCACCAAGTCTAATGCCCTTTCCAAAGTTAGATTAAGCATCACTTGGCTTGTGCTAGCAATAACTGCCTAAGCCAGGGGGTGTTGCCACAGTGAAGAAGAGCCTGGTGTTGATTCAGACCCGAGTGGCTTAGTGGGGTGGGGCAGGGGTGGGGGGGGGGGGGGGGGGGGACTTGAGAGTTTTGTGTGAATTTGCCATACTCGTGGCATGAGGGTTATACCATATAGAATGTACAATAACAGCTACTATATACAGATACCTTTAAGTGATCACTTTGTTCAGCATATTTAGATAGAATGGCTACTCCAGTTGCATTGGCTTCTTCCAGCATCCTTGATGAATTATGAGCAGATTGCATTGCTTGTGCTTCCTCGTCGAAAATTCTCAAAATATGAGATGATTCCCCATTCTAAAAAATTAGATTAAATCCATAAGAAAATAAATGTAAGCAGCTGCATAAAATAACCTACTGTTTAGTATGCAACAGAGAGAGAGTATTACGTACAGCTCTCCCCAGCAATGCTGCCTTCTCTTGAGCTTCTTGCATTCGTCTCTGATGCCGTTGGAAGTACTTATCCAGACTCTCTTTCAATGAGTAAGCCTCTTCAGCTACTTGTTCCACTTTTCTGTGTGCAAAAACATATAACTCAACGGCTCAGCCTTTGCTTATTTTTATTATTATTATTTTGTTTCCTTCTAACTTAATAAGAAACTATAATTAGTAAAAGCAGCAATAGATCAAATTTGACACACTTGAGGATGACAGAAGTAACAAACCTATAGTAAGTACAATCATTAGATCATACCAGTGGAAAATCATCCATAGACTGATCTCATAAACAAAAAATGGAACTATGCAATAACAACTACAATTATACCTGTAACATAAAAGCCAAAGCAAGCTTCATAACGTCAGCTTCGTATCCGGACCTCACAACGTGAGGCGTACACTGCGCGGCATGACTTATTTAATTAATATATACATAATGTGTCTGCTGTGCCTGGTCATATCACTCAAGTCCAACAAATTCATTGTACTGTATAGATCAAGCAAGTGATGTAGGACGGAAATAGATGGCCAAATAATGCACTTGTAATGGTAATTTAATAAGAAAGATTGATAAAAACTAGGGTGATCCAACCGCAGGAGAACCACTACCCCTAGGGTTTCCCAACCGCAGTAGGGAGAAAAGATATTGATCGCAACCAATAATTAAGGTAATCTCAGAATTAATAATCAATAGCGTAAATAATATGAGTACACAATCTGTTTAAATAGACTATCAAAACCCTAATATGATGAGAATACTAAAAAGACACAAATACCCTTACTAATAGAAATAAATGATAAAAATAAAACAATCCCATAAATAACTAAATAAACAATCCCATAAATAACTAAATACATCACGTGAACTAAACTGATCCCCATCATTTCTCCCCTGTTGGAAAAAATTCGGCTACGTCGAAAGGAAACGGTCATAACGCTCCAACAAGGCGGGATCAATGCGGTAGAATTCATCCCTGCTAATCCATGTGCAGTCACTATGAGGCTTGCCTCGCCACTTCACCAAAAACTAGCAGTACTCACCGCGCCTGGTCGACACAACCATCTCGTCTAACACATCCTCGATGCCATCTGCTGTATGCTGTGAAAAAACAAGAGGAGGTGCAGGTGGAACAGGTAATGAATGAACAATGATAGGCTCAACAGGGTTAGCAGACGATGAAGAAGTAGAAGGAATCGAAGGTCCATGATAAGGAGTAAGATCAGCAACATTAAATACAGGACCAATACCCATATCACTAGGAAGATTTAACTCATAAGCATTAGCACTAACCTTTTTTTTTAACTCGAAATGGACTCATCCTCTTAGCATGCACTTTCTTCCAAGTGCCTGGAGGTAACCTCTCGACACGATGTCGAAGCATCACCTGATCATTCTCATTGAACTCTTGGTACCTGCGATGAACATCTGCAGCAGACTTATAATTTTCATTGTTTAAATTAATTTTCTTTCTTATCTCAGCATGCAAGTCATGAATATGTCGTGCAAAAGTCTCAGCAGACTCACTAGACCTATATGCAGGGGGCAATGGTACCAAATCAATAGGCTTCCTAGGCTGATAACCCGTGTAAATCTGAAATGGACTCGCCCCAGTAGAGCGATTAACCGAACTATTATATGCAAACTCAGCCATAGGCAAAACTCTATCCCAACTAGACACGTGATCTCTTACAAGACACCGTATCAAATCACCTAGACTTCTATTAACTACCTCAGTTTGACCGTCAGTCTGGGGGTGATATACAGTGGAAAATTTAAATGTAGTGTTTAGTTTCTTCCATAGGGTCTTCCAAAAATAACTCATGAACTTAACATCCCTATCAGAAACTATAGACAAAGGTAAACCACGTAGTCTAACAACCTCACTAAAGAAAAGTGACGCAATGTGTGAAGCATCATGGGTTTTACTGCAAGGAATAAAATGTGTCATTTTAGAAAAACGGTCCACTACAACAAAAACAGAATCATGACCTCTAGAAGTCCGTGGTAATCCTACGACAAAATCCATACTAATATCCTCCCACGGTGCATGAGGTACTGGTAAAGGCATGTACAACCCCGTGTTTTGCTTCCGACCCTTTACAGTTTGGCATGTGCGACACTCGGAAACAATTCGAGCTACATCCCTCTTGACGCTAGGCCAAAAGAACCTATCCTCCACGATGGCAATGGTCTTATCACGACCAAAATGACCTGCAATCCCACCCGCATGCAATTCCCAAACTAAATGCTCACACATTGATGTACTAGGGATACACAAGCGGGTGCCCTTGAAAAGATACTCCTCATGGATATGAAAATTGCCTGTAGAAGGTATCCTAGGACTCTGTAGGTCAGAATATATGACTCCAAAATCGGGGCAAGAAGGGTATTCCTGAATAATTCGCTCAAATCCTACAACCTTCACACTTAAGGTACTAAGGAGAACAGATACCCTACTTAATGCGTCAGCTGCCTTATTTTCTACCCCTCGACAATGCTTAAGGACAAAAGAGTAATCCTGAAGAAACTCAACTCATCTAGCATGTCGATGACTCAACTTCTTTTGGGAGTTTATATATTGAAGTGCTTGATGGTCGGAGTACAAGATAAGCTCCTTAGGCAGCAAATAATGTCGCAAATACCTAAGCGCCTGAACTACTACATAAAACTCCCTATCATAGGTGGAATATCTCTGTCGTGCCTCATTTAGTTTCTCGCTAAAGAACGCAATAGGATGACCCTCTTGACTAAGAACTCCCCCTATACCTACGCCTGATGCGTCACATGCTACCTCAAAAACTTTTCCAAAATCTGGTAGCACAAGAACAGGTGCCTGTATCGTCCTATCCTTTATCTCCACAAAGGCTTTAGCGGCTGATTTAGACCAAACAAACTCTCCCTTCTTTAGGCAATCAGTGATGGGAACCATAATGGTACTAAATCCTCTAATGAACCTCCTATAGAAAGTGGCAATACCATGAAAACTTTTAGCTTCATGTATGTTCGAAGGTTCTGGCCATTCCTTAATAGCCTTGACCTTTTCAGGGTCGGCAGAAACTCCATCTTTGGAGACAACAAACCCGAGAAATATGACTGATTCCTGCACAAAAGAACACTTCTTCAAATTGATATAAAGTTTTTCATGCCGAAGAGCTGTCAAAACTTGACGCAAGTGAAGCATGTGCTCATCTCGGGTATTGCTATAAATGAAGATGTCGTCAAAATAGACCACTACAAACTTGCCAATAAAAGGTCGTAACACCTGATTCATAACTCGCATAAATGTGCTAGGTGCATTGGTTAGGCCAAAGGGTAAGACTAACCACTCATACAGGCCGTCACTCGTCTTAAAGGCAGTTTTCCATTCATCTCCCTCACGGATGCGGACCTGGTGATATCCACTTCGTAGATCTATTTTGGTGAACACTCGAGATCCACTCATCATATCTAGCATATCATCAAGCCTAGGTATGGGAAACCTATACTTGATCGTGATCTTATTGATGGCTCGACTGTCGCAACACATCCTCAAACTTCCATCAGCCTTTGGGGTAAATAAGGCTGGTATAGCACAAGGGCTCAAACTTTCCCGCACAAAGCCCTTACTCAACAATTCTCCTACCTGACGTCTCATCTCTTTTAGCTCCGTAGGATTCATCCTATAATGGGGTAGGTTAGGTAAAGAGGACCCCAGTACAAGGTCTATGGCATGCTAAACATCTCTAAGGGGTGGTAATCCACTCGGTAGCTCGCTAGGCATCACATCGACAAACTCATGGAGAATCTGCCTAACATCACTAGGTACATCACTAATGCTCCCCTCAAGAACCTCCCTAACCTCTCTAGCCACAACAACATATACAACCTTAGTCTCTTTTATGTTTTTTTCAAATTCCTTCTTACCAAGGATATGAAGTGACTTTGTTGGTTGCACAGGTGTGTTATTTTCCTTCGGTTGCCCCTTTGATGACGTTCGAGGCCTAATAGGTGCCAAGGAAATTTTCTTTTCCTTGTGTGTGAACACATAAGTATTTGACCTCTCATAATGTGTCACATCATGATCATATAGCCAAGGTCGCCCTAAAAGAAAATGTGCAACATCCATGAGAAGGATATCACACCAAATCTTCTCCTCATAGCTTTCTAGGCGGATCGGCACTAAACACCTCTGTGACACAGGAATAGATGTCTTATTGACCTAAGCGACACTATATGGCTGGGGGTGTGGCTCTGCCTTTAGCTTCAATCGCTCAACAGCTGTCTTGACAACCACATTCAAACAACTTCCCCCATCAATGATCACTTTAGAAGAGACACCGCCACCTCTGCTATACGTTTGAAATATAGCCGTTCTCTTCCAATCCTCCGTCTTCTTAGGATTAGCGATAATGCACCTCATGACATTTAAGGTCTTGTCAATATGTTCGAGGTGCGCATCAGCTTCCTCATCCTCTGTACAGTACTCACCTTCCACCTCATCTTCGTGTGAATCCTCCTCTTCTTCGAGTCCCTCATGCACCACTCCCACTCGGTTTTTCTTTGGGCACTCAAAGGATTTATGGTCAAGTTCTCCACATGAGTAACATCTCTCTCGGCCACCCTCTGTAGGTTTGGATGTTAAAGCACCCTTCCCTTGTCTAGGGTCTCTACTTGGTCCATTCACTGTGTTACTCGCCCTAGAAGTAGTTTAGGATGCAGAAAAGGACCTGCCTTGTGGGGCACTACGACCACTAAACTGGTTCTGATAAGAGGTCACTCTCCTAGAAAATGATCTCTTCAGATGGTACTCATGGTCTAAAGCAACTTGATAAGCATCATCTAGGGAAGTAAGTTGGAGGGGATAGATCTGAGACTGAATATCGTCTCTCAGCCCATTTCTAAACCTAGATATAGTCATCCTAGGATCCTCGACAAGCTCACAGCGCTCCATCAACTCCCTATACTTACTGATATAGTCAGAGACAGACAAATTGCCTTGTCTCACACTGTTCAACTGGTCACACATCCTATCTTTATGGCCGATGGGGAGGTAATATTTTCGGAGGCGGGCTTTCATCTCTGCCCAATGTGTAATGGGTGGTTCTCTTAAACGCTCAAGGTCTCTCTCAACACTAGCCCAATACAAATTCGCTTGTTTAACTAGCTTCATTTTTGCATAGCGAACCTTACGCTCATCGGACATGTCATACCAATCAAAAAATTTCTCCATACTAGACAATCAATCAATGAAGGCATTAGGATCAAATCTACCGTCAAACTCAGGGGCGTCAACCTTGATTTTCCTAATGTCATCCTCATAGGCTCAGTCATAATGGTCTACATTCCTAGGTCCGCGGTAGCCATAATCTCTAGGCTCAAGGTAGCCATAGTCTCTACGGTCGTCATACCCCATGTCTCGGTTCCTACGGTCTCGTGGTTCAGGGTTTTCCATGTGTCTAGGTCCATAGTGTTCCCTATGTCTATGCTGATTAATGTCCCTTTCGGGAACCTCATTATGAACTGGATTGTCCTCAGGTCCCCTATTTTCTCCGGGTTCTATTCTAGGCTCCACTATAGGTCGTGCTTGCTCAAGGACTTGAACCCTATTAGTCAATGTTGTCATATGGGTTTCCAAGTTGGTCATTTTAGTCAATAATTGGTTAAGTGTATCTTCTATGGGCATGTCATATTGGGCTCCACTACGGGTCGTCATGATGCAAATGTGAACTGAGATAATTAGAAACTATTTGTAGCAATTAAATTAATAATCTAATGCAACCGTAATCGCAGTTTCCAAAATATCAACAATCACGACTCAATGATGCTCAACTAGTAGGAATACTATGCAATTTAAGAAAAGTAAATCCAAACGAGTTTTCAAAAATTTTAGTGTTATGCAATGAATATAAAAAATCTAAGTAATTAAAGTACGAATCCTATATTTGAAGAAAAATTTTAAGATGAACTTTTGTACTTTTTTTTTTTTTTTTTTCCGGGACCTAACTGAACTGAAAGTACGATACAGGGGTTAACATGCAAATATTGGAAAGTTCAGGGCTATTCCAGGAAAGTTTCAAGGGCTGCAATGTAAGTTATCAAACTAGAGGATATAACTTAAATGGGAAACTAAACTGTGGGGGACTAAGAGGTAGTTTTACGAAGATCAGTTTTAAGAAACCATTAGGAACGAGGGTTACCCACTTTCCTTTTTTCAATCCCAGCATAATACACGCAGCGCGACGACGATGCAGAGAGAGGGTCGATGGTCGGAGACGATGAAGGATCAATCGGTGGCAGTGCACAGCAGAACCGATGGTGAAAGCAACTGAGAGTGCCTGGAGAGACGATCGGCACATTGGTACAACAGGCTCGTCGGCGACAGAGTCGATGGTGAGAGGCGGTTACAGAGGCAATCGACGAGTACGTTCCCCTTTCCTCCCTTCGTCTTATCCGTCTGTCTCTTTTTTTTTTTTTATCTCCTTTCTGATTTGGATGTTGATGTCGGCTATGATGATTCGAGTGACTGGAAGAGATAGCAGTGGCGGTGGAGGACTGAGGTGAGAGCTTCGGCGATGCTAAGGTTCCGGCGAAGGCAAAATTTTCCGGCGATGTTTCTTACGCTAAACAATGGCTGTGAATGGCTTCCAGGTTCGGCTCTGATACCACTTTGATGTAGGAAGGAAATAGATGGCCAAATAATGCACTGGTAATGGTAATTTAATAAGAAAGATTGATAAAAACTAGGGTGATCCAACCGCAGGAGAACCACTACCCCTAGGGTTTCCCAACCGCAGTAGGGAGAAAAGATATTGATCGCAACCAATAATTAAGGCAATCTCAGAATTAATAATCAATAGCGTAAACAATATGAGTACACAATCTGTTTAAATAGACTATCAAAACCCTAATCTGATGAGAATACTAAAAAGACATAAATACCCTTACTAATAGAAATAAATGATAAAAATAAAACAATCCCATAAATAACTAAATAAACAATCCCATAAATAACTAAATACATCACGTGAACTAAACTGATCCCCATCAGCAAGCATTTTCATTATTATTATTTGATAAACAATTAATCTTTTTCAAGACGGGTCACTGCAAAAGGAGGGGTTTTTCAGGATATTATGCATTTAATACTTTAAAATCCAGCTAACTTCATACATACACTAAGACAAAAAGACAAAAACAATACTATGTTCAAGTGAAATTCCTGAAGTACAACTAATATTTTCAACAAATAATATTAAAATACACATGAACAAGCATATGCATTTTGGATTATATAGCAGGGTAATAATTCCTTTGATATGTGTTGATTGTATGAAAAAACTAAACAAGGAAGAGAAATTTTGAAATTCTTTGAATTCATTCTAGGAAGTGTTGAAGTCTTTCTAAATAAAGTAAAACAGAAATAGAATACCCTTAGGAACTTTGGATGTATAAAGTTCCAATAACACAGTATAGCCTAACTCAAACTCAAAAAACCAATATCAAGGACCACATATTAACAAGTTGATATCCGAAGTACACACATTTCAATATAAGAGAGAAACGGAAAGCTAAGTTCAAATTGCCAACGAAACAAAGCATATCAAAACCTAAAACTCGCCTGAGAAATCAAACATATGAACACCAAGACGTATTTCAAGACAAAAACAACAACAATAATAAAAGTTAAACTCAAATTAGCCTAGGAAATCAAAGCCGTTTGATCACGGGTTATATATATATATATATATATATATATATATAGAGAGAGAGAGAGAGAGAGAGAGAGAGAGAGAGAGAGAATGGGATGGGAACCTTTTCCAGAGATCACGCTGAGACTTGGCAGCGACAATCGCCAGTGGCGATCCATATCGGCGCAGAGTGACTGGATCTGCGCGATATCTCTTTGGACGGCGTACGATAGCTCCGGCGAGTCGATAGTTGTTGTAGAGGATGAAAATTCTAGACGCTCGAGGCGCTCCAAGCCATCCCTGCTCTTCAACAACAACATCTTCGATCTCTGATACAGTTCCGATAGATTTCCCCGTTCTACCGCCATGGACCAACGAATTCTGAATTTCAGACCTAGAAGAAAGCAACTGTACTAGTGCGTGAAAGAGAATTTAGAAATGAAATTGTAGAAGAAAGAGTATACCATACTCTTTTACGTGAACTCTATCCATACAATTAAAAATTAAAACTTGACACAATTTTTATATTATAACATAACTGCAAACGAGTTGAATCGATCTGAATATTAAATTATTTAAATTTAATTTGTAAGATTAAATTCGTATTTAAATTTGACTCGAATTCGAATTATATTTAAAAAACTTTACTCAAATTCGACTCAACTCGAATTTTCGTTACTTAAATTCAATTCGACTCAGATCTAATTATATTCAAACTACTAGCGAATCTTAAATTCAAACTCGAATTCGAGTTTGAATATAGTAACTAGTTTTATAATACATATAATTATTAATTGAACTTATTGTTTTACTTAAAAATGAAAAAAATTAATTATAATTACACTTTAAATATATAAAATTATAATTAAAAAATAATAATAACTAATTATTTAAATTTTGTTTAATTGTATATATATTATAAGAAAATGTATCGAGTATCTATTCGAATATGTTACAATCGTTCATGTATCGAATCATGATTAAAAATTCAAGTAGTTTGAATACTAAACGAGTCGAATATAACTTTATTCAGAATTTACTCGTATTTTTATTCGAACTATTTTTTGTGCTCAGATTTGAATCATATTATTAACGAATTTAAGTTTTAATCATATTTTTTCAAGTTGAGTCCAAATCAAATCCGAACTGTTTGATTTAATTTACAGCCTTAATTATAACCACACTTTTTAATAATTTAGCTGCAAATTTATATTTAAGTTACTTATTCTTATAATATCACATCAGAGCAAATGTTCAGAATTTAAAGTTACGACGACTTTTTTTTGCTATTTTAAACTCACACACCCCCTCACTTTGTCATTGTCAAAGTTTAGTTGAATACCATGAATATTGAGAAATAGCACTCAAGCCAAAAGACTTTCAATAAGTTACGATGACTTTTGTTATGCGTAAATTTTTAAAAATAATTCCACGAAAAACAATTTACCATAAAGAAAGAAGAGCCTCTCCCAAACAAAAACAAAAATAAACCACAGCACTGAAAAAGAAAATAAACTCCCTCACACAGGAGAACACAAAAAACATAACAAATAATGTCGAGGATGATTGGTAAAGAAGAAGAAAGAAGGGGGGGGGGGGGGGGGGGGGGGGTGGTATTGTTTCTAAAGGATTTGGATTTCATTAAATATTATTTGTTCTTTTTTTTGGCAACAAAATTCAAAATGTAACATTCTCTCTCGATCACTAGATGCTCCAGACTAACGAAAAGTTGCACTTCGGTTCCCAGTTGCAGGAAAAGCCTGGCGCCTTCTACCCAGCTGAAAGCCTCCACTCTCTTCACTTCCCTCAGACTGACCTAAACCTGAGCTCTTTTTCCTGTTCCCTGCATCACGCCTATTCTTCCGACTTTCATCACCCTCTTCCCCAATTTTCTTCCCTCGACCTTCCCCAAAGCTAACCTGTTTCCTTGCTGCTTCATAGTCAAATGGTTTAAACTGCATTAGGCCCGCAGATTCTTTGGACTTCCCGACTAGTTTGGTTTCCCCCACTTGATTTGTTGATTGGAAGCACTTCTTGAAGCTGGATGAAAGATCAGACAGAGACATAGTCTCACCTCCCTCATCAATTTCCAAACAAGAGCCAAGAGTGTTGCCTTTGTTCTGCTCTAATTTGTCATCTGCCGACTTTGGGTCATCGTTTACTGGTTCCTCATGCGGAACATCTTCTAACAATATAACTTCTTGCACATGAGAGTTTGTAGCTAGTACAGCAGCAGGTTCTTCATGATGCAAAATCTCCAGGGGTTTAGCAGGTTCTTTTACAACAGGTTGTACCTCGTCATCCCTGCCCAAAAATGAATGGAATGGAAGGTTCACAGAAGATTTAATCTGCTCCAGCTTCACCTCTTCCTTTTCCTATAAAAAATAGATTAAAATTGAGGCTTTCACTATAATATTTCCTAATGCATGAAATAGTTACAAGCATCCATTATCCACCGAAAACTCTCCAATAGAGGATCCAAAATTAGTAGTCAACAATGAGCCACCTTTTAAAGATTTCTTGGAAATCATGGAGAATAAATACTAAGCGATGTTTGAGAGAGAGACGTCCCTGAGGCCGATCAGGCAAACAGAAATAAATCTCAAAAGAAAACTGTGACAACTTCTCTAACTACATGTTGCAAAATATGACCCAACAATCAAGAACATCGTATTAGAAATTTAGAGGAAACGCCTGCAAAGAAGCCAATTTGATTGAGTTACCTTTCTCCCAGGGTCAAACTTCCTCTTAGCAGCTGAATTTCCTAGCAATGCCCCAAAAGCACGGTTCGGCTTTTTTAGCACCTGAATAGTTGCTTCAGCTCCAGACGCCTACAAAAGAAAAATTACTAAATATACAAAAAGTTCACCGGTTTGAGTAAGATCACAAAATCATGAACTTCACAAGAAAGCGGTAACATACTGGATACAACAAATTTATGTTTGTCACTCTGCTCTGCTCCGACATTGCAAAGCTCTCTTGTGGAAGTGGAGGTACATAGCCATCTTTCTCATCCTGCACATCATTCCTATTATCTCCAGGATTCACAGAAGACACCCCATGTTGGTTCCTACCTACTTCATTGGTACTGTTTTCAAGCTCCAAAAACTTCTCCTTGAGTTTCACGGGAACTGGTAGGTGTTTAAACAAATTCGCATTCTTTTCATAGCTGCCACTAACAAGTTCTGCTCCAGTTGCTGCTTTTGATCTTGCCAGAACATCAGGAGGAGACAACACTTCAGATCCATCAGCAACAACCAAGTTTACAGCAGAGGTCTGTACATTACACAAACTATTGTGACTAACAGAGCCACGTGAATCATTTTTGTAGTTTGACAAATAATTAGACAATATTAATCAAAAGGGAAATTCCAAAAATTATGACAGTTGAGGACTGAAACAAAAGGACAAGTGAATTACTTAAATGGTTTGAAACAAAACTATATCGAAGTTTTCAAACTACCTATTATAAGTGATGCAGAAGGACCATTTTGTCACATCAATTTTGACAAAATATTTAAAACTTATACAGTTTAACAAGGTGTAGTAACATTAATTTTGACACTGGTACATTGCTTGACATGATGCTGCAAGCCAATCAGCAATGTACCAGTATTGACAGGTTTAAATATAACCAAAACTTGTTAAAAACTAAATTATTACATGTATAGAAATCTCCACAAGGAAGGTAATTCTAATACTCAAAGCAATACTTTATTGATTTTAAGAACCCAAGCAGCAACACATGATTTTCCAAAGAAGTAGAACTGGAAAGTCATATGGTGTGATGGTTAAAAAAAATGCCTTAATTATTCAGAATGAAGAAATTTTTAATTCCTCTTCTTCTTGTTTAAAATTTTGCATACTCCTTAGCCTAGCTAGTTAATATTTCAAAGGTTCCACAGAAAGTACAGAAAGCTCATTTACTACTTTCCTAGCCAACACTCGTAACAAACATATTTAGACCAAAAATATAGTCCCACATTCATTTTGCCCTTCTCTAGAGTTTGGTCATTTAAGGCCAGAGGTAAGACTACTTCTACTCGAGAAAAAGAAAAAAAAAAGGAACACAAAGGAAGAAAGACCTTGTTTGATTTCTTATTTACAAAAACCAAGATAATAACCATGCACTTCCATTACCCTGATCCATAATCCATATAGGAGCTGGCTCAGGAAATCGTGTTCATGCAAATTAAACAACTTAACAATTCATTTGGCACAAATTTAAAGAAAACTGTGGAGGGTTTATGTTACCCACCATATTTCCGTAATTCCATATAGGAGCTGGCTCAGGAAATTGTCTACATGTAATTAAACAACTTAACAATGCATTCAGCATAAATTCAAAGAAAACTATGGAGGGTTAGCTCTAGCTTGTATGTAAGACTTACTGTTTCCATGCGCTCCTCCCTAAGCTGCTCAGCAATAGCTTCATAAGCAGCAGCATTTTGAATGGAATGCCTAATAATGCTAACAACAGAAGCAAGATTGCGATCAATATACTGGTGCTTTGACTTTACCAATCGGCGTAAGTTGCTAGTCGTGAGAGGCATCTGTTTAGCTTCAATATAGGAGAGAAAACACATTACAAGTCAGTGAACGGCTTACAAACACAGTGAAAAGAAATTAAATGAAGTTCAGAGTTCATGTGGATCAGCTCTCAAGTACCAATTTCTAGAAGAGTTTTATTTGGCAATATATAACCAGTACTTTCATCTTCAGCACGGGCAACAACATCTCTCCATTCGCAAAGCCCCTGAAAGACATAGAGGAGGCCATGATGACAACTGACCCAAATGATACGTTGTCTGCCAACACTCGTTTATCCAACAATTCATAAATGATTCATGAAAACAGATACCTCGTTTCCTTTGCAAGTTTGCATGTTGTAATATCATCTCAAAGGCTTGAAAATTATATATATATATATATATATATATATATATATATATATATATATATATATGCAAATGTATCGTGTGTGTGTGTGGATTATATATAAGAGTGAAAATATAACATACAACTGAAAGATTGAAAATATAATATAGAGATGCAAGACTGAAAAATAACTTACCGCAACTATCGCAAGCTGTTGAGCACTGAGATCAGTACTCTGTAACCTGTATGTATACCACAAAAGACATGCATAAATGAGAACATGGTCCAACTACACAAGGAGAACAGTACATATCCAAGTTATAATCATTGTTGAAATGCATAAGATTTTAAAACATTCAGTTAAAGGGCATAATAAACCTTGAGATGGTTAGCAATATACCCATATATGTAGAGATATGAACTATCAGTCAGAATCTCTTTCTCATAAAGCTGCATGCATATATCATAGCTGCGCTGGTATACCTGAAGAAACAATTACATCTGAGGAACATGGTATGACATGAAATTCCTAGACTAAATAAATACTGGGCTTAGAAATGCTAAACAATTAAGATTTTTGCAACAGGAAAACAATCAGTAACCAAAGGTACAGCAAGTAAATTATGGAAAAGCTATGGACGTACTAGCATAATAATTGTACATTAAATTATTGTAATTTACTTAAATAAACTGTATATAAAGAAAGGAAACACGCAATTAGTCATCCTTGTCAATGGACACATCCAAAGAAGTGTGTTAATAACAGCATTTTTGGCTTTTGCACTGCCTTATACATTCGATCGAAGAAGATAAAGATAGCTTACCTCTACAAGAGAAGTTTCAGAATACTCTGACTCGCTAGATGAATAGAGTAACCTGATTCTCATCAGATCATAGATATGCAACAGATAGTGTGTATCTTCTCTAGCGTATCTGTCAATTTCAATATAGATTAAATAAACAACAGGTTGAGGAGGAGAATGGAATCACCCTAGAAAGTTAGAATTACGGCAAAATGGTGACACAAGCATACAAACTAATAAATACTGCACGCTGAATTAAATAGAATCCCCGATACTTTCATGACATAAATCCAACCCGTAAATAATTTCAGAAGTGCTATCAACTATCTCTTTAGTATATTCTTGAAGGTATCTTTGTTCTTTAGAAGATGTTAATATCCTAGTTCATTTCTGTAAGTTGGAAAACTCCTAAATAATTACCTAACAAGAAGAAATGACACCATCCACACTTGGACCTCAATAGTTATTACTTATTAGGGGCTCCTTGCTAAGAGTTTACCAATATCTACTCAAAACTATTTTATAGTCCATAGAAGATGAGAACACAACCAAATAAACCAATGGGAAAACACCTCAAAAGCAGAAAAATAAGATGACAGGTTCAGCATGCACATGTACCTTAGCATCTCATCTGTTAGCGGACGTAGTCTCCAATCTGCATTCTGGTATCTGCAAAGAATTGGCTTGTAAACAAAGTATTTTTCTTGTTTATCTTATATGTTGGGTGGGGAAAATAAAAGATGGCAGATAAATAGATACTCTTGTAGATTACGAGACAAAACTTACTCTTTGTTACCTGTAACTTCACAAAAGTATTTTTCTTGTTTATCTTATATGTTGGGCGGGGCAAATAAAAGATAGCAGATACAGAGATACTCTTGTAGAGACAGAACTTACTCTTTGTTAGCTGTAACTCCACAAAAGTGATGCAGCAGAAACTCCAGACTATTTCTCTCCAATTGCAATACTCTTGAGGCCTAAACGATTTTAAATTTAAAAAATATATATCATTTAACGCTAAAACACCATGGCTGTAGTCCAAAAAGATATCATAATGACAATAATCTAATATTCGGAAAGAGCAAATTAATAAACAGATAAAGTGCAACAGAAGCAGATATGCAGCTATGCTTCTGCTTTGTAAGGACAATGAATCAAAGCTAGTCCAAAAAAATATAATTTAACAGCATTCAACAAGGATTCTGAACTGAAGAAGGATTCAAATCTTGCATAAAGAACCCCAACGCTTGCCTCAGTGGTTAAAGGGAGAGCAAGGGGCCACGAACCCCAGGTTTCGGCTTGTTATTGAAAGCCTTGTTCGGGAAGGGGAGACATAGTCTGGTTGCAAGACCGGAAAACTCCACTTTATCAAAAAAAAAAAAAGGTGAGTGTGGTCTTTCTTCTCATGGACTCATTGGTTGACGGGCGGGAAGTTTTTAAACCACAAGTCATACATAGATTGGGAAAGTCACAATACATATTTCAACTGAAGGAGGATACTAAAACATAGGCAAAATAGAAGTGCCAAACCATCCACATGAAAATTTGACATAGTCATATTACCTAAAAAAAAAAGACTATAAAAAGATGATCCTTTACTCGATTGATTTATTTTCACAACTTTTCTTTACCATAAATTAATGTACTTCCCCGTAAAGAGAAACAGAAGAATAAAATTTCCAAATACTTAGAAGCTAGTTATCTGTCCTTTCTTTATGCATCATGTAAATCTAAACCAACCCCCTCCACTCAAATGGCCTTGTTAACCAATCCATATGTTTCTATTGATTGAATTATTCATCTGTGTGAAAGCATAAAATAATATTTTCGAATACAAAAAGAAGGTTTGTTAAAAAAGAAGTGAAAAAAGGTAAGGAGAATGAGAAACCCTCCACACAAAAAAAGCATGTAAAGAATAGCAAAAAAAATCCCAAGACAAGATTTTCCACCAGTTCCTAAGCAAATCACTTATATATATATTCAACCAAACACACCCACGGCCGAAGCCCATAAAGTCGCTACAAAGCTGACCCAAAACTGCCTTGAGAGAGAGGCCGATGAAGGAATAACTGTTTACTGTCTAGAGTCTCCTAGACTCACACAACTGCAAACACACAACATTCTTATGGAGATAATGATTTGCAAGGTCTGCGATGTAGAAACAAGCAGCAATATAAATCTCTTTTGCAAAAGAAATGACAACATGCAGCTCAGAGAAATATGTGGTCAACAAATAAGATTCCTGACCAAGTTAGACTTTATATCCTTTCTTAACAGAGCCAAGATTGACAGAAGTGCTAGAAATGCGTTAGTTAATGTCAAAAGAAGCTTGCACTTGCGCTTGCCCTTGCTATAACATTTCCCCTGTGATAAGTTCAGAAATAGATGTTCTACAAATTCATAAATCTTTGCTTGGATTACATAAATATTTTTAGTAAGAATCCCACAAATATAAGAATTTAATGGAGTACCCTGTTTAAACTAGTAGTAGTTTCAGAAGAGAACCTGTCCAGTGTCAAACAAATTGCAGATATATATGCCAAAATCCCTTTGCAGCCATATAATATCCCGATCTGCTCCATGCATGACCTAATTATATGAGGTGCTATTATTATCCCATTATTAAGCCAGTATCATAATTGCATAATACACAAGATATATACCTTTTTCTTAGTAGGGTCTTTGAAAATTTCCCTTAGATATTGACCAATGTGAATCCGAAGCTTTAGTGTATCAACAACAAAATCATCAGCCCTTGTAGATATTTGCATCAGGCAAGTCAATCCTTGAAAAGATCGATACTGATTATGTTCCAAATCAACCTAAACAATAGCAGTACCAATGGGAAATAAGCGTCAAAAACCGCATATAAGTCCATTCAAATTAGACAAGTGGTGAATAAAACTCTCAACCCTACATAACTTTTTAAGAAATACACTAGTCTTAACAGCATTGTACATCATGCAGCAAACAATATGAAATCAAAATTGCAAATTTCAGCTGCATAGGAAACCGAGATATATTAGCTAGCTATATGGCATAAGTTGGTCCAAAAATACCGCAAACTCATCGACGCCACGTAGCTTTGCAGCTAACTCCTTCAATTCTTTGACCTCTTCCACAAGCTTGTATGGAGTACGCTCTACCGGAGGCGGTTTTTCAGGCTCAATATTATTGATGTTTTTATCAACAAAATCCCTGGCAGACAAATTTTCCTGTATATGCAATAATTAAGAAAAATAAGCAATGCAGATAATATTGCTTTATCATTGCCAAGTCTAAAGAAAAAAATAGTGGCTTAGTTGAATGATCAAGCCATATTTGACACATCAAGAACACACTTTTGGTCAAGATAAACTGAATAAATGTGAGTATCAACGTCCACAACAATCAATTCTTGGAATCAAGCCAAGATTGTTCAAAGTTTCAACAACATATAATTGAGATATAGATGCTAAGAAAGACTGGAAAAATAATGTTTAAACACCAAGTACCAATAACAACTTGCATCCCTATGATAATAATATAAGAAAAAGCCACCCAAGCTGGTTTGCAGTAAAATGTAACTACTTCCTTACATAAACACATTGAAGTTCCTATCTGAATTTATTCCTAAATTTCATTAGTAAAAAAGTATAACTGTTTCATATCCAGCAAACTTCTTAAAACAAATGCATAAGGATAAGAAAACAAAGTTCATTAAATATTTGATAAAAAACCGAGAAAACTAACCAAGGGATGTATGAACCTGGAACCATCCTCACTTCTCTGCAACCAAACATGCTCGAAGGGCTGATTCAAGTTATTAACCAGTATCTTATACTCATCTTGTGGCCTCGGAATCGACGGTATATGAAACGGAACTCTGGGCTTCGTCCCCATACTTTTCTCATCCCTAGAAGCCACCTTCACCTCAGATAAACTTGAATTCTCAGCTCTTTCCCTGTGTACGACCGGACTCGCCCCTTTCTTCTTCTTTCCACTAACCAGCCGAAACCCATTTTCCTCTTCGCCTTTCCTTAGCTTCTGAAATTCATCGAGTGAACAATCAACCCGCTCAAGTATCTCATCTTTCACATTTACCAACCAGTTGTAAGCATCATCGTAATCTTTAGGCAAAACCATATCTTTCCCTCGCAATTGAGCTGAAGATCGGCCAATAGCATCGAGCATTAATTGTGATTTTTCAGAAATCTCTCTAATAGGATTCTTGAATTCATCAAAATTATTATAAAAATGAAAATCTTTATCGGAGGGAATCCCTTTTGAAGAACCAGATAGTTTTGCTAGTGAGGAAGATAGAGAATCAGTCTTTTTCTTCTCCATTTCTATTGATTAGAGTGTTCTGATTCGACATTAACAGTTGGTCGTCATGAGAACTCTGTGAATCCCCCCATTCAGGGTTTAGGGTTAGGGTTTGGGCTTTTAATACCAGTTTTCTACACATTTGGGAATCGTTAATTTTCTGTCCGGAGGGCAAGAAGGTATTAATGACATTGGGTACGGACTAGATTCGATGTCACGCGTCAGGTATGAAAAAATCACTAAACACGCCTCTAATGTGACCTTTACTTTCACAATATCTTATGGCTATTTTTTATATTTTTTATTTTAGAAAATCAGTATTATAAAATATAATAATTTTTGTTTTAAAGTGAGAATAATGAAGAACAAATAAGAAGTTTAAAAAGTGTCAAAAAATTCAAATAAACATAATTTTTTTTAAAAAATCTAAAAATAAGGAGTAATTCATAAACCAATAAAATCAAAATCTCAATTTATTAATCCATAAAAAAATATTTGATTATAATAAATACTATTTCATTCAAAATTAATTTTCCTAGATTTATAATAAAAGAATTAGAAACCAAAGTACACAAATACAGATATATTGTAAAACATACGTAAAAAGACAAAAAAAATTATATACGAATTAATATATGGAACTGAGAAATGTGTTAGATGTAAAAATTTTAAAAATACATAAAATCGTCTCTCATTGGAACATCTTTCGAAAAAAATATTTTTAATTTTGATAATATTATTATAAATTGTAGAGAACTCGTGAAACATTTTCTTGAACCATCAAAATAATAAAAATGAAAAAGTATAGTAAGTGGAGTAATGTTTGGAGTGATTGAATTAAGAGAGTGAGAAAAATAAGTGAATTTTTATTATTTGTTCTTATATTTATGAAAAAGAAAAACAAAAATTCAAATTTCTCCTCGAAGTATAATTTCCAAATAAAGTATCTTTGATGAATTTTTTCTCATACTATTTTTCTCCAAAAACATCTAAAAATATTTTATACTACCATATTTCCACTACATAACAGTAAAAACATAATACTTAAAAAGGGCACAAGAATATATATATATATATATATATGTGTGTGTGTGTGTGTGTGTGTGTGTGTGTGTGTGAGTATATATATATATGTATATAAATAGTGCGGTATGCGGTATAAATGATTTGGTCATGTTCTAAAATGCGAATACTATGCCTTCAACAATTTTTTAAAAACAAAAATAGAAGTTAGGAATGTAGAATAACAATACAATAGGAAACGTACCTTTTATCAGATTTAATTTTCAATCTGGATTTTTATCAATATAAAAAAAGGAGGACTTTAATTTCAAATATGATGAGATCCAGAGCTAGGTTTCGCACATTCATGCCACGGCCATAATATTTTCTTCTTGAATGAGTTTTCTTGAAAATTATATGGGTTTATATAGAGCAGAAAAACCGTCATTGATTATATGATCTAATATTGAGAATTAAATCAATTAATTAAAAAACGAATCAAAATTAATATTGTGCTTATCCATTCACATAAGAAGGCAAAAACAATTAATTTACTTGAAATCTACCAAAATTGTCCCAACCCCCAAAACCAACAATTAGTACATGAATTCATCTTTATAATTGTTAATGCAAGTTTAAAGCAAGTAATTTTTTTTTTTATAAGAATTACTTATAAATAAAAAAACTCGAACGATACGTTATAAATAACACTATAGATATATTTTAACAAATAAGTGTCATTTTTTTTAATAAAAAGTAACTAATATGCATCGTATATTTTTTATTGCATTTATTAAGTAAACAACCACATATGAGTTGTGGTTATTAATAATTTTGTTTTGTATACTAACGGAAAAGTATTGTATAAAATTGTTTGAGAATAAAAAATTTCTATATACTTATTATAATATGATCATAATTATATATACTTTTGGCAAATCCTATCGCTTAATCAACCACCAACTAGAATATTAATTCCATGATACATGTAAATTTAATACTTTGGTGTAAGTAGTAGCATTTAGATCGTTGACTCTAACAATAAGACATAACTCGATCAAATTGAACCGTTAACGATTCGTGCAATTTTTGTGCAATAAAAAAAAAATTGAGACCGATACAATTAATGTAATTTTGAAATTTAATGTTGAACCGACGGTGCACTGCACCAAAAAACTTGAATCAATAGTGCCCGATCCTTGAATCACTATGCACACATGTATAAATAGAATGATAGGTGGATATATTAAATTTTGAGTACTATGATTTGAGATTTTTCGTTGGTGTAATCTTATTTACTTTAAATTCTAAACCATTTAGACATTCACTTGATTTTTCTTATCTTTTTTAGTTGTTAATATTTTATTTACTATGAAAAATTATTGTTCTTATGTAAATTACTTTTTTGTGTGTTTATTTTTATATTATATTTTAAAAAATAGCTAAACTTAATTTTTTTTTATTGTTTTACGATGTATAGAGTAATTTGATATTATTATTTCTTGAACTAGTGCCGATATTTTGGTATGATTTTTATAAGAGGCACTGTGATATTAGATCACCTAATAGCCGGAATCTAGTCGCATCATTGTTATATCTAATTTAGGACAATATTTTCATACCTAAATTAATTATTAAAAATAAAAAAATTACGAGGCATATAGATTATTGGTTGAACCAATGTTCCAATTATTATTGAACCAATAATATAAATATATATATAAATTAATAATTGATTAAAATTAGAACATCTCCTTTTTGACAAAACTAAAATATAATAAGTAAACAATTCAACATGAGTAAAAAGTGCATAATCTTAACTATTCATACAAATAAATAAATAACTTTATACCAAAAGTTTCTTTTTTATATAAAAAATAATTCATTAGGTCAACTTGACTTGATTTTCTTAGTTGAATCATTGGACTAATTAACTGTTAATAAGTTTAATTCGATTTTTACGCTCTTGAGATAAATAAAGAGTATACTTTTTTTTTTTAATATATTTGTGAGATTCATCTGTAATGAAACTTATAAGTATCTGAGAAAGAAACATATTATTTATTTTTATTCCAAAGTATAGAATAATTTTTACTCCATTAGAGTTAGTTCGTGGGGTCTTGATATGATTCAGTGTTACACTGGATCCGAGATCAATGTGGAGGCACCAACGACCTTTGCATGGTTTCCACGCGTCGCGGCTCCGGTAACAACACCTGTCAGTTAATTTCTTCGTTTAAATAATTAATTAATTATTTAAGTAAAGAATATATCAGCTACCTTTTCTCTTACATTTTTTCTTTATCCCCTGTATATATACGTCTATATATATACACACACGCATTAATATGGTTATTAAATAAAGGTAGCGAGAAAATGAAATCAACGACGACGACCATGGAGAAAAACATCTTTCCGCCATTGCCAACGACGTCCTTCGCAGATGTTCCCTGTACTCCTTCTCTCTTTCTCTCCCTATATATATATATATATATATATATATATATATATATATATATATATATATATATATATCGTTGCAAACTTGCAATTGAATATTCATGTTTACGCGTGTATGTATACTGGAGTATTATCTAGCTCTAGGCTGCAGGTGCGGGGGGTGGGGGTGTAATTCGATTTTACGTGTCTAGTAATTAATTGTTTAATGTTTTTGACTGATTTTCATAATGTTGAGTTGAGTGACCCCAGTTGACGTAATTATGTATTTATGTGTATGTGTATAAAACAAATTGATTGCAGTTGATGGGCTCCAGTATTTGATTCCGGGCCCATCGAATGCTTGGTTCTTCGGCTTGTTTTTTTAGTTTGATATTTTCACATTTACGAGAATTTTCACATTAATCTGAAAAATAAATTGACTTTTATTTTCTCTATGAAAATCCTGTAAAAATATTTAAAAAAATACATGTGAAGTAGTATTATCCTTTCAATTACTCTCTCGGTCTCACATCTACAAAAATAATCCATGGTAAAAAAACATTATTTCACAAAAAAACTATTCGATATAATATAAAATTACACAATATATCATAGTTTTATGCAATGTTGAGAAAATCAGACCGGACCGCGGTTCGACTGAAACCGGTCGACTTTTCAGTCCGATCCGACCAAAAAATCGGAAATTCAACGACTCGGTCAAAAATCGGTTGACCATCAGTTCAAACGGTGGTTCAACCAGTAAAACCGGTAGTTGAATCGATTTTCAAGTATTTTTTTTTAACAAAAATATTTTAAATAATATTATAATATTATTTTACTATATTTTAGCTTATAAAAAATTAGATATTTTAAATTTTATTAATTATTAATAATATTTTTTTTTATATATTTATGACGTTACTGTTTCAATAACGGTTCGATTACTGGTTGGACTATTGACCTATCCACTCGATAACTTTTCGGTTCGATGACCAGTTCAATTTTTTAAACATTAATTTTATGTTGCAGTGCGTTAGGTACTTATTGTGCATTTTAAATAAGTTGTTTGTGCACAAACAAATTTTTGGATTCATTAGGCCCTCCAAACCAAATAAGCACATTATCATATCACTATTTTAAAACTTCTTAATGTTTTTAATATTTGGGATAAATATAGAAGAAAAATATGTTCTTAATATTTGCATATTTTGAAACGATACTCTTTTTGTAATACGGGGGAGTACGGGGAGTATTGTTTTAAAGTTAAAAGATAGTATTGAATAATTTTCATCTACTTGGGAGTAATGGGAAGTTCATCTTTAGGGGCTAAAATGATCGATGAATATATGATAGTTAAGTGATATAAATGGTATGCACTACTTTCTACACACTGAGAAACTATTATCATTAAATTTGTAGAAAAATCGACACTTCGGTTGATGCATTGGTGGAAGAATTTGAGTGTATTTGGAAACCAGAGATGGGTGACTATTCAAGAAAACTGGTGGAATATTGCAGCACAAAGGCTCTTAAGACATGTACTGTAACATGGAAGAAGAAATTAGTGAAGAGTCATTCAGCCGATTTTCCTTTGATACGATGCTTGCTTGGGAGAAGCCCAGTTCTTCGGTTGATTATGATGAAGAATTGTTCTCGGTTAGTGCAAATCCAGCTTAATCTTTACATAATTAACTTTAATTTTGGTTTTGCTGTTAACTAGCTTAGTGCATTTGGGAAATTAGAACTACTAAAAAGTCGCATTATGAGCTTAGAGGAAAATGCGGCAGTTATTGAACGTCCTGATGAAAATATTTAGAGTGTTATGGTAGCACATTTTCTGTTGCATATATTATATTTGTCCTGCGAAGAAGAGAATGGTAGGATCACCATACAACCTCCTACGTATATTCTTGAAAAAGTCTCTAACCTCTGGAATACCAGTTTGATTGGTCACTTATTGCACTCAAAATTTCCCTTAAAGTTGTTGAGCCGACTGCCATGAGAATGTGGGGGAAGTATGGGTTGATTAAAGTGCTTCTTCATGAAAAAGGATATTATATCTTCAAGTTCAAAGAAGCTGCTGACAGGGATAATGTTCTTGCACTTGGACCATGGTATATTTCCAATAGATTAATCAAGCTGCAGCATTGGAAAGGGAGAGCAAGCCTAAGTAATGAAGTCTGCACTACAGCACCTGTTTGGGTTAAATTACACCGTCTTCCTTATTCCTACTGGACCGAGAAAGGTCTGAGCTATGCTGCAAGTGGACAGTGGTATAGGTAAGCCTCTTTCCATAGATAAGATCACTGCTAAATTAGATCCCATGCCCTTTGCTCGAATCTGTGTGGAAATGAATGTTAGTTCTGAATTCCCTGAGACTTTATCGGTTGCTGTTTATGATGATAAGTCTGATGGTTTTGTTTTTGAAGAAGTTAGTGTTGAATATCAAAATATACCTGCCTCATGCCCAACTTGTCTTACGTTTGGGCATTATAAGGTCAAATATCTTAAGGCCAATTATCAATGGGTCCCTAAGATGCCCTCTGCTTCTGTGGCTCCAAGTGTGGCACTCTCTGCTGGTATAACTTCATAGCGTGCAGATATCTATAAACATAGCAATCCAGCACATAACGTGGAATGGATCGAGTACTCTAAAGGCCCAAAGAATGCAAAAGATAAAGGGAAAGCTGTTATTTCACCAACAACTCAGACCTCTAATACATTTCAAGTCATTGGGGACTTAGAACCATCTGACACAGATAATACCCCTAAGCCCAGCTCTCTTGTCTCTAAATTAATCTTGGTGGATGAAAAGGAGGGTAGAGAATTCAAACACAAGGGAAGGAGCAATGTGGAAACACAGGTTTCTAAGAAAAGGAATTTGGGGGGGGGGGGGGGGGGGGGGGGGGGGGACTTAACAAACTAGACTTCTACTTTTGATATGATAAAGTTGTGTACATATAATGTCAGGGTAATCAATAAGAAGCTTAAACAGGTTGACCTCAAAGATTTTTTGTTCAGCAATTCTCTCTCTTGTTGGTCTGGTGGAAACTAGAGTGAAAGCTACAAAAGCCCTGAATATTGCTAAAAGGTTAGCTAATTCTTGGCAATAGGAATTTAATTATGAACATCATTCTAATGGGAGAATTTGGCTTGGTTGGGATCCTACCATCTGGGAGGTCTCAGTTATTACTAAATCTGCTAAGATAATTCATTCTTTTGTTTAGCTGAAGGTCTCAGTTATTACTAAATTTGCTCAGATAATTCATTCTTTTTTCTTTTGTTTAGCTGAAGGGCCAGCGCCCCCCCCCCCCCCACCCCCCCCCCCCCCCTCTCTCTCGTCATTTATGGGTTTAATATTATTATTGAAAGGAAAAACCTATGGGCTGATCTCAATTCTATATCTTCTATAATTTCCAGCAACTGGTATGCATTAGGAGATTTTAATGTAATCAAGAGTTTATCTAAAACTGAAGGTGGAGATGATATTTGGGATAATGGATGGAAAACTTCAAGGGCTGTATGGAAACAATTGGGCTGGAGGATCTAAGAGCTACTGGTGCCTTTTTTACTTGGTGGAATTCGCAGGATCTTCATCCTATTCAGAGAAAATTATATAGAGCCATGGTTAATTCTGATTGGCTGGTGAATCTCAACATGGCTCATGCACACTTTGGCAACAATGGTTTATCTGACCATTGTCCTGTTATTATAAATTCAGAAAACATTCCTAGAGCCAAAAAACCTTTTCAATTTTTCAACTACATGATGGAGTTAGAAGGCTATTCTGATCTTGTAAGCAGTAATTGAAATGTACAGCTCAATGGCAACCCTTTATACATTAATTCAGAAAAACTAAAGAGAGTTAAAAAAGCTTTGACAGCTCTCAATCAACAACATGGGAATTTATCTTCTAATGTCTCAAATGCTGGAGATGCTCTTCATTCTGTGCAGTCCCCTTTTTTTTTGGTGATCATAGTGATCCTGAATTAAGAGCTAGAGAAAAGGAGTGCACCAGAAATCTCTGGAAAGCCTTACAAAAGCAAGAGTTCAATGGTTGGCTTTGGGGGATAAAAATTCCAATTTCTTCTTTAAGAACATAAAGAAGAGATGGAACAGTAATAAGATACTGACAATTAAGGATGAGGAAGGCAACTGAGTTGAGGATCAACAGCAGATCAAGAATATTGTAGTGAGTTATTAGACCAATTTGCTAGGAACCCCCAACTCCTTGCCATATCCAGGACATTCTAAAGTTGGAGAATATATCAATAAGCATATTAGTCAGGAACAAGCTAATTCCCTTGTTGTGAAATCTTAGCGGTCAAGCAAAAAATCTCACATCATTGGAGAGCGCCATTGATCAAGTCAGAGAGGAAGCAAAAGAAGTTGGTATAGCCAAAGCTACTGCTGAGGGGCTAAAAGAGGAAGGGGTCACTGACAGTGCTGCTGTTTTTATGGTAAGATGCTGGTTCTAATAATTCTTGAGCTGATTACCAATGATGGGGAGGGGATTTCTCTCTAATCTTTTGGTAACTTGTAAATCCTAGTCGGCCACCCTCAGATTCAGGTATCTGACAAATCTTACTTTTGCTTGATTTGGTTGTGTAGGAGCTACTAAACCTCTCACAACTTGAATATTGCTTCGGTTTCAAGAGGTTTTAAAGTGGGAGAAACCAGTAACCACTGTCATTTGTGATTGGCATCACTGTCTCTACTTATTATCTACAAGTTTGTTCTCTGTTCTTCACTTACTATTTTGAATTTTTTTGACTTATTATCAGAAGAATAAATGATTCACATGGTTGTATCCGGTGGCATTCATTGGTTACTAAATCATAAAAGATCACTTTAACACAAATAATTCAACGTTTGTGATGTAGGGAGTGGATTGGCAAGGCAATAACAGCTTTATTATTGTGGATGGTTGGTAATATGCTCTGGGCAAGACGTAATGGGGTCGGGAACAAATACTCCAAAGTAATAATGGTGTGCACTGCCTCTGACCAAACAATGGAGAGCATAGTATCAGCACACCATGGGTTGGAACTGATAAATGAAATGACACAGTTAGCCAACATTTCGATACTGAAAATTTGGTCCATATTGGTCTCAAAGGCACCTAAGGTAATGTCTGACAAAAGAAATTTACAGTTCAACAAAAACACGATTTTCATTAAAGGTGAAATAATCATGAATCTGACATGGAATCATTACATTGCAACTGTCAGTATGCTTCCTTCATATGACGCCTTTACATATATTAACACATACAGTAGTGGAGTTGATTGAATCTTCTATGCATTGGTTGGGATAGTTATGATCACAGCACAACTGCCGGTTGCAATATTAATTACCGTTAGGCCTTAGTTGATTTATAGGCTTAGGCAATGTTTGCAAAAAATATGTTTGAGATTGGACTATTTGTCTTAATTTAACACTACTTTGAACTATTTAATTCTTTGACGAGGGACAATTAGTCTTTTCATAAAGTCATTTGACAACTTAAAATAAGAGGACTATTAATCCCATATTCATCGTGAGATTATATAATCCCTTATAAATAACCTTAAGAAAGACAAAAAATAGTCCATAGGACTATTAATCCCTCATCATGAGATAAAATAGTCCAAAGTAGGGTTAAATTACAAATAGTCCAATTCCAAGCATGCTTTTTGCAAACACACATTGCCTTACGGAATTGTATGAAAGGAAATTTTTGTGGAGCCACTGCCAAGGAGAACAGAATGAAGGAAGAAAAGTCCAATGGGAGGCATGCCTATATTTGATTTTACGGATATAATATTTTGTTCTCTTCCTCAGAGCAGGGAATGTATGGGGAAAATGAGTCAATCCAACGATGTGTTCATGAACCTAACTGCATTTTATGTAGTTTTCTTTTTTTTTTGTAATTACACTTTGATGTAGTTTTCTTGGCTGTTAGAGCAAGAGTGGGAACCTTTATTTATTAAATTTGACCTGATTCAAAATTTTATTTTCGATAATTTTGGTTCTTGGTCACAGCACGCGAATATGGTGATGATGGCCATGACCAGATTGGCAGTTGTATAAGCCGTGGTTCCATTCAAGTTCATCATTAAGAGTCTCATGGAAAATGAACAGGGAATTAGACGGTTAAAGGCGTGGTGGAACTCCATTCCTGTTGAAATTTTAGACAAGGTGCCAGAAAGCTCAACATAGTTTAGTCTTCAAACTAAAAAGAAGACTAGAAAAAAGTAGTTAAAAGATAGACCAATTTCCTGTTTTTTTTTGCTGCTTCTTTAATTGGGTTAAATATAGTTCAATGTCATCTCTATTATCTGGTACAAAGTTAAGAGTCATGATCTGTAGTTAAGATGGTACTCGAACTAGGAATAGAGAATTCTGGAAGGAGTATAGAAAAACATGTTAAAAAATATTAGTCTGAGCTTGCATGCACAGTATGAATCTGATTTCATTTTTTGCCCTACAGTATTTGTGATCTGAAAAGTAAAGACAAAACATATTCTGTACACGAACTAGTGTTTGTGAGCTGAATCATGCATGAGGTATTTATATAAATATGTGTGTATATATATATATATATATATATATATATATATATATAAAATTAAGAGCGGCAAGTATTTTTAGCTGTGTACGACAATTTATATGTATTTTATCTGGTAATATATTGTTTGTGCATGTCTTTTTGGTCTAAATATAGAAGTTCCTTAAACGAGTCTTTCAACTTAGTAGTACTTTGTTTTCTTTCCTTTTTTTCCTAAAGATAATAATTGCATTGGCATATTCTTATCACATGCAACCGCAATTGCAGAGACCGTATCTGCAGCACCACATGATGTTTGTGAATGTGGATGTGGTTGATTTTAGAAATAGCAGAGTATGGATGTTGGTTGCGGATGCTAATGCAGATGGTGTAGTAGAACCGCATCACTAGATGTGGACAGCCGCCTTAAAACCGAGTGGTGTAAAATTGTTTTAGCACCATCCATACCATGCCCTAAACAAAGTACTTAGTCCGGCCAAAATTAATCTGAATTACTTTAGGCAGATGTCATTTAAGTTTGAACCAAAAATAACTTGTACAATTTCAATACAACTACATTATTCAATGCACATTATTTACGATTACGCCTCTTCCTCTTCTAACGAGCTGAGCTTGAGCAATGTGAAATTGGCTGACCTGCCCAGATTTACACTTCTGCGTAGAATATTTCCTCATTTGTTGCACTAGTTCCTTTGCAATTGAAAAGTAGTTGATCGTTTGGTGAGAGCCATGTTCCCACTTGTTGTTCGCTTTCGTTTTGCACAATTTGAATAGTAAGTGAATAGCTTGATCACTTCTTTATCAGCAACATAGAAGCCAACTCTACACTTCCAGTTGCATTCTTCTGTGCAATTTGTTAAATTGTTTCTGAGTTATTGTTAAACGGAGCTAATGTTTGTGCTTATACAATAATGCTGAATATGATATTGAAGATGAAAGCATATTTTCTAAAGCTCGTAGTTGCAAACTTGAGATGGTTATCTGCCGGATCTAGGTAAGATGAGGAAAATGCGTATTTAAACGAAGAATACATAACTGGAAGCATTTGCATGGTTTGAATAAGGATTCTTGAACTTCAAAATGGTTGCTAATAAGTATTGAATCCAGAAGCTCCTTGATTAGAACTCAGACATTTAATTAAACATATGTATGTAATTGTATAAAGCCTGATATAAGGGAAAACTCGGCTTCAACCATGTAACTCAAGACCTGGTATTTACATATTTAGCAGAAACCATAAATTGTCTATTTAGTGAGCACTAGCTTTATCTGTTAAAGTATCAGCTTTTGCTAGTTGCCTCTAGCCTTCTTCAAATCTGGAAGATCTGCAATTAAAAGCCAAATAACAACTGATGTCACGACGCATCCCTCTTAAAAATCAGAAGAGCAGAATAGTTGAATTTTTTTTAAACACAGCGAGGAGACAAGTAAGCAAATACAAGAACAAGGCAAACAGACATACTGCTAAATAAGAATCTATATCACAACTTAACAAAGTAAAACTTAACTATCCAGAAAGAAAAAAAGGTACAGGGTATCAGTTACTAATATAGCTTGGGTCTTACAATATACTAGAGCTGTCAAACTTTAACTTCTATCCATGAACCTGCCAATTAAATCCCAGGTTGGGTGTCTCATTTAATTAGGTGGGCTGCAAAAGGTTTTGGGTTAAATTGTTAATGATGGTTGAATTGATATACAGATAAAATAAAATCATTCACAGCGGTGTCTCCCTTATCAGATTCTCACAATCTATCTTACTTCTCCATTATGCTATTTTTCTTTTCTCTGTATCGTCACCTATATGGTATTCACTCCTCCTTCCTGCTCTCTTGTGATTTCTTCCCCTATTTCCATGCTGACAAGGGGTAACAATCACCCTTGTAGCCACGGCCCACTAGCAAGAAAGTCAGAGATATGTGATTTGGAATTGGATTGAAGAATAGTCGCAAATCGTCAAACTTATCCCCTCAGATGCCGAGTCACTCTACCACCGCCACATATCCACCACCGAGTTCTTCTCCAGAGACATTGATTTCATTTTAACAATGAACTCAATATGAATACTTTTCTGGCCAGTCCTAGTGATGAGAAGTGGATTGCTTTGGGTTGTATTCTGGCTGACCTGCCCAAGTCATGGTCTGTGCTGTATGTGACTCAGGCTGCACAGAAGTGGGGGAATCCTCTCATGATCCGACCCAGATGCTACGATCCAAGCCAGATGACTTGAGCGGTTGACCTGCAAACATGATAAGTTTTGTTTTGTGTCTTAAAATGTTTCGAAAAAAATAAGTTGCGAGGATGTAAGTTGTGTGTGGGTTGATGGGTTTGGCCCATATTCATTTAAAATTAACCATTATTCAACCAAACCCCATTAGTGACCCTCAACCCATTCAACGTTATCCATAACCATTAAATTAACCCAATTGCCACTTCTACAGTATACTGAGCTTATGAACTTGATCTGTTATGAAGTATGCATTTAGTCACTGCAGTGGTCATAATTGTCATGGCGTCGCCTAGGCTTCCTGACGCAACAACAAGCAACATGGCAACGCTCTGCTTGCCTTGGGCGAGGCTGCCAAGGCGCTTGCCTTGGCAGCTAGGTGTCCACAAGAAGTTGTTGAGGTGAGCGTCTTGGTAACTGGGTCGATTTTAAGTTGGCTTACCCATAACCCATGACCCATGGAATTAAAAGGAGGAGAGAAGAGAACCTAAGTCTCCTGTGACTTTTTCTTTTGCCAACCGCGATCAAAAGAGGGAGAGAAGAAACCCTAACCAGTATATCCACCACTTTGACTTGCAACAGCAACATCACGCAGCAGCAGCCACACACACGCAGCAGCAGAACACAACAGTAGCATGCCAAGTTGCCTACTGAGGGTCACGCCGAACGCTGACAATAGCTCTTTGAGTTTTGTTTCTCTTTCAAGTCTTTCCTTGTCTCTCACACACACTGGGTTGATTTCCCAATAATAAAGAGTCACACATTGTAAATAATTTATTGTTTCCTTTTTGATAAAGTGTAAATAATTTATTGTAATTTATTATCTCAGAAATTGCATAAATGATAAAGTTTGAATAAAGTGACTAAGACTTGGAAAAAGAAAATGTAAACTCTATTTTGATTATGCAAATTGCAAATGATAAAATATTTACTTTAAGTATTTTATAAATTGTTCCTCCTTTTCCATTTGGTGGTGTTTTACTCTTTGGTACTAATTAAAAATTTTTCCTCATATTTTAATAGTTACTACTTACTAAATTAGTAATACACTCAAATGTAAAAATAAAAATAGGTAATACATTCATAAAATTATATTTTTAATGATATTTCATAAAGTTAGTTATTATATTTTGGGTCTTAATATATATAAAATTTCATTAATATACTTTTGAAGTAAATAAATAATATATAAATTGCACTCTGTGAACGACTTGTCACCATACGGACGCCATGACAGTTGCCTTATCGCCTAGGCGTCCTGACAATCAACTATTGCCGTGGCGCTGTGACAAATATGGCAATGGTATAAAAAAGGACCAGCGAATTCCAACATCTTTTTACTGCAAGAAAATAAAGAGTGACACTAGTCTATATTTGATTCATTTTGTCTTCTTTCTTTCTTTTACTATCATAAGGGTTCATTCTTTCTTGATGGAGCAGAATATAATGTGGGACTTGAAATGTGATAGGAATGAGTGGCAGTGTGTGATTTGCATTTTGGAGGCGGAGTACGGTGTTACTATTAGTTTGTTTGTTTGTTTTAGTGTGTGAATACCTCTTTTCTTTCCTTTGTTTATTTTGTTTCATTTCTAGCTTAGGGTTTTTTTTTGGATTTTTTTAAAATTTTGATGCTACTTCTATCCTTCTATATGGTTTCATTTGCAGCCTACCCCAACTAGTTTGGGATAAAAGGCATAGTTGAGTCGAGTCTTTCTTTTCTAGTGGAGAAAGGGAGGGAATCATGTTCATCAAAGTAAGCATACAGTTTATGTAAATGAAGCTAGCGTGTAAATGCAAAAATAAATAAATAAATTAATATGGCAGTTCCAAACTGAAGGCTCTGCAAAGCAAAAGAACTGAAGCCAAAAAATAAATAAATAGATTATCCACACTGAAGTAATTTGGAACTTACAGAGCATTCCATCATCATCACTGTTTCCACCGTCATCGCCATTGTCCTGCACAGAACATAATTGGTTTAGATGGAAAAATAGCAGACTCCCTCATGGATGAATACTATATAGCAACGAAGATCAACTTACCTCCACATCATCCTCAGAGTCCATATCAGCTGTTAAAAATATGATCTTGTGAGAGACATGGAAAAATAAGTCGAAAACAAAATTCCAAAGTGTAGCCCTTTGTCTTAGTAATTGGGTATGTGAAGAGTATAGTTTCATGACAGTAAGATTAGAGGCATGTAGATACCACACCACAGCTTGAATCAGAGAGTTCTAGATTAATGCTAATCCAAAGCTTACTGGTACTGGTAAAATACTTCTAGTAATATTAAATAGTTGCTCGTATCAGTTATCAAACTCACAGTGAATGAAGGAAACGGGTATGACAGAGGAGAAGGGGTAGGGGAGAAAGAAAAGAAACCCATATTCTTGATTCATTAGTTCATTGCATATCCATGTGTCTGAAAGTTGATTCAGGGATGCATGATGTTTAGGTATCAAAGAAATTTATCATCATATATGCTTACTCCATTAGATGATCAGATAATTATCAAACACAACATAGATGCTCCAATGTACATATCCTTGGCTTGCCTAATACACAAGTTTGTAGATAGGTTTCTTGGACATACAGACTTATCTGAAGGATGTTAGGAGAGAAGAAAAGGTTACACGGTCAAATACAAAGATGTGGCTCCATCAAATACATTGCGGTTTAGTCGGAAGGCTTGATTTGCATATCATCTCTTTTCTTTATCCTCTTCTTTGTTCTCCTTCAGGCTAAATGGATAGATGGGATTAAAAATTCTAAGTGACAAACAAGATTGGACAAGGCAACTTTCTAAATAAAAAATCTTCTACTTAACAACCATAACAAATAAAGATGTCTTAAAGCTAAGAAAAACATGAATGAAGATGTCTTTAACTTTCAGTTGAAGGTAAACAAAACTGAAGCCTAAAATCAAATGAATGATTAAAACCATAATGAAAGCTGTAGATAACTAAATATAGATATCATGGTCAAAGTAAGAAAACGATAGCATGATCCACCCAACTATGGCTCTTTTCTCCTACCGAGTTCACAAAGGTCTGATCTGACACTGTGTTTGTAAGTTTGGAGGAAGCTCGGAAAGTGAGGCGAAACGACCTTTCAATTATTGAGGAAGAGAAAAAAAAATTGTGGGGGGGGGGGGGGGGGGGGGGAGGGATGGGGGATGATAGTAACTTTCTGTTTGTGAGTTTAGAGAAAGCAGACATGGAAGGAATTAAAATTTTGATTCTTGTTATTTTAGGGTATAACAGGAATTTTGGAAGGAAAAAAAAAAGATGTCAAGATTATTTTCCACCCAAATCTTCTCAATTTTGGGTGGAAAGTTTGAAGAGAAAGCGGGGATTATTTTCCACCCATTTCTCTCTCACTGAAAGAAAACTAACAAAGAAGAGTTTTGAGACGAAAACAATTAAAATCATACCAAATCCTTTCTTTTCCACCCTTTTCAAAACACACAAACACTGTGAGATCATAGATGAAGTTATAGAACCTCAGAAGCTTCAAAAAGTCCAAATACAGAAAACAATTATAGAGCACAACTCCTTTTATAATTGCAATAGAATGTTTACAATATCAAATAAAACAAAATAAAATCGTAAAAGCTATCTCTTAGAAGGTCAAATAACATGAACAAGTTTCGGAACGTTGTCAAATTTGAGAAAGAAATACATCAGGTTTCTCCTAGTAAGATTCTGGATAAACTTACAATTTGCTGACTCTTCATCCTTATCGCACCATTTGTTCCAATCAACCTTAAGGTATGGAGCAGGTTTCTCTTCTGACTTCAACAGTCTTTTCCACCAACCCTTCTCCTCCTTTTGAATTGAGCATAGTATGTTCCTTAACCCAACATTACTTTTACAGTCCTGCACCCAAAAAAAAAAAAAACTTGAAGCATTATCAACATAAACAATTTTATTTAAAACTGATAGCGAAAAATTGAAAAGCATGTACAAATATATGCACGACCATATGCAGCAACTGATTGTTGCTCTTGCTAAATATTCAAAAATTCCAAGTAGAAGTTTTTTAATCTCTATAAGCGGTGAGAAATATGTTGATACGAAATAGTTATGCAGTTTGATGGTCTTGTACAGAAAAATGAAAAACGAAGTGCTTCAAAACTGAAAAAAACCCGTTTCTTTTATCCTTTTCCTTCATTTTTTTTAAATCACAAATAAAGAAAGAACTAAATAAGCAACTGACCTGGGGTGCAATTTTTCCGTAAAGTTCCAAACTAAAGTCAAATGATTCTCCTTTCACCCCCAGAGCAGAAAAACTAAAATAACCCTGAGGCTCACATTTTATTGAAACATTTTTTGCATCAGGTAAAGCAATTGTCAGGTAAACCTTATCAGAGCGCTGAGCCCAAAGAACCTCTGGATGGCGACTGCACAGTTGCACAGATCAAATCAGGCACTATCAAACAATTCAACTCACCGTAACTATAACCATTTTATGAGCGCAAACAAACAGAGCTACTCAAGAAATGACATCATGAATCAGCAAGAGAAATATACATTCTTGAAAGCACTATAAATTCATAGTTGTAAAACAAATATTCAGTCAATCCATAGCTATAAATTCTAGACAGGTAAGTTCCACAGCGATTTTAGTTTCCATCCATTCTGTTCAATCCAATTCCACTAATGTGGGGATTTTACTGCATTTGAGTGGGTTCCACTAGTGATGCATAAATGGCCTGCGGCCTGGCCTGGTCAAAGCCCGGCCTGGTCAAGGCTTGGTCTGGCTCGGCCTGGCCTGAAGGCCACAAACAGGCCACAGTTTTTTGGCTCAGATCAAAAAGCCCGGCCTGGCCCGAGACCTAGCCCGGCCTGGGGCCTGGCCTGGGCCTGGCCTTGGGTCTGGCCTGGTTCACCAAAAACTTGGTCCAGTCTGCAGATTTTCTTTATTTGCTACTTCAATTCTCCCACTGCAGACGAAAACTTCATCTTTGTAACAACTCATTCAATAAATAAAATAAAATTAACGTATTTTAATACGTTCATTCATGCATGTTTGTTTATATACAAATAAAGAAATCCAGGAAAACACATTGACTAGTGTAATATATAAGGATTTTCCTTACCTAGCTAGCAACCTACACTTCTTACAGATCTTTCATTGCATCTTTATTTTAGTAGATACTTAGCGTAACAACTAGAAAGTCATTTGCAAAATAATAATAAAAAAGATAATTTTCATTATTGTAATTTGAAAGCTGTAACTTGTAATACATTACTTTTAATTAATACATCAATTAAGTTTAAAATTTTAATTGGTGTTTGAATAATATTTAAAATTACTAAAAAAATTGTTTGAATGGATCGAATCGGACTGGACTGCCCTGGCTTGGCCCAAAGCCTGACCTGGCCTGGCCTGCAGGCCTCAACAGACCCCCTTTTTGAGCGTCAAGCCCGGCCCGGCCTGGCCTGCAGGCCAAAAGTCAAAGGCCCGGCCCGGCCTGATCAACGGTCAAGGCCTGGCAGGCCCAGGCCGGCCTGTTGTGCATGCCTAGGTTCCACTACCAATGACAGGGTTATGTTGAAAACAATTTGGGATTCAATAGGAATTACAGGAACTACAAACACA
>OX359268.1:45733734-45818734 GCA_947179155.2 Hedera helix
CAAATCTAATTGGATTATATTTTAAATCCAAATGAGTTGATAAACTAGGTCAAAGATATTAACCTAGTAGTCCATGTAATTAATTTAATTACTAGTCCATGTAATTAATTAAACAAACCCAATGCTTGATTTAATTAAATGTAACCTAGAATATTTAATGTGAGCCCAATGTGTTATTTAAATTGAGCCCAAACAATCTAATTGAATGAGCCCAATATATTTAATCCTAGAGACCAAAGTGGAGCCCAATAGGAAGTCAAAATTGGTCAAAATTGCTACATATATGAATATACATATATAGATGTATATATGCACATTTTAGCATTAAAAATTAAAGGAAAAATGGCTTGGAAAAGGGCCATTTTGCTGAGATTTGAAGGGGGACCCACTTGGATAGCTTGATTTCCATGTTGCTTCTAATTCACTCTATGACAAGGTTGGCCAACAACTCTAGTCATTCCAAAAGTCTATCAACTAGTCATTCAATCAAATAGTAATTATAATTAAGCTTTAATTTCACCAACATGGGTGAATTAGCAAGTAATGAAGGATTAGTGGTGGGCTATAAATAGAATGCTCCACACTTGGTTCAAGTTTGTTAGTCATTTGCTAGACATTTTCTAGAGAAAAGAGAGAGAGCCTTTGAGAGCTAAAGAGAGATACACTTGTGTTTGTGTGAGAAAAACCTAGAGGAAGCCTTGGTGGATGTCCAATAGCTACACAACCTACTTTGGTATAAGGAGAAGGAGAGCCAACAAATCACAAAGGTTTAAAAGTTCTCTAAACTCCATCTTATTTCATTTTTGTAGTCTAGAAAGCTTTTGATCGGTTAAAATCTATTTTTAACCGATCAAAACTCGTTTGATGATCTAGAAGTATTTAACTATGTAATATATGTATATTCATAGATCTATGTGTTTATAACATGTTTTGGTATGTTAGAAATACATAAAAATGGTAGAAAAGTTCATAACACAATTTTACCGATAAACCCTAACTATGCATGCTAGGTTTATGGTTGTATTTTGAAATGTACAAATCGGAAAGTGGATTTTTATGGCTAGAAAGCTAGATCTATGAGTTTTAAAGATAAAACCTTTTTGAACTTTTCAAAAATAATGAATAACAAAGAAGTTATAGCTTTTACCGAAAAGGATGTCGTTTTTAAACCCTAAGTGGTTCGATCTTTAAATTTCGTGTAAAACGTTTTCAAAAATGTGATTGAACCATAGAATGTTGTAAAACAAGAAGTTAGGAAGACATCAACACCAAGTTTATGTCATTTGAAGGTGTAGAGTTTATTTAATTCAAGTTTGAACCAATCGAACCAAGGATTTATGAAACTAGTTTTCATTCTGTCCTTGTGAGCGATTTTACGTATACTTACGTTTGGAATTTGGATTTGTGATCTAAAGAGAAATTGTAGATCATGAAATTCTAATGAATTTAGACTCAAAAATCACCTCAAAATGTTTCCGTATAATAAAGTTATGACCAAGTTAGTAAAGGAGGTTCCGGCAGCCAAAAAGGGAGCCCGGCGTCTAGACGCCAAGTCTACGCCCTAACTTCTGTCCATGGGCGTCTAGACGCCCCAAAATTGCCTTGGGGCGGCGTCTTGACGCCCTGTTTGATAAAAAAATTATTTTATTATTTTATTATTATTTTTAAATCAATAAATGTATTTTTAATGATAAATAATTGATTTAATTATTAAAAGAGGATAAATATTATCAAATGTTTAATATTATAATTAGATATTATTATTAATATAATAATATTAGAAAATCATGAAAATATTATTAATTGTATAATAATATTATAAAGTCAATAAAATATTGGTAAATAGATAAAATATTATTAAATGATTAATAATATTAGATAATGATTAAAATATTATTAAATGATTAATAATATTACTAAGATAATAAAATATTATTAAATGATTAATAATATTACTAAGATAATAAAATATTATTAAATGATTAATAATATTAGATAATGATTAAAATATTATTAAATGATTAATAATATTACTAAGATAATAAAATATTATTAAATGATTAATAATATTAGATAATGATTAAAATATTATTAAATGATTAATAATATTACTAAGATAATAAAATATTATTAAATGATTAATAATATTAGATAATGTTTAAAATATTATTAAATGATTAATAATATTAGGTAATGAATGAAGTATTATTAAATGATTAATAATATTATAAGAGTAATAAAATATTATTAAATTATTAATAATATTAGATAAGAGTTTGAACTATATTAAATAATTAATATAGGTTTTATGTGATTGAAATATTATCAAGTGATGATAATATTTCCTAAGTGTTTATATACCTTTAACTACATGATTATTTGGTTAAGTGTTAGAGGTGTGAGAAGTATAGAGGTTATCATATGAATGTATATATGATACTAATTTAAAGATCAACTTGATTAATTGTTAGGTCCGTTCAAGGATTATTAAATTAAATTGGTTAGACGTAGACGACGCACGAGGCAAGTTTTCTACCCCTTAACTTGTACTTATTGTTGCAATTATTATTCAACTTTAATTACTTTGAGCAATTCAATTATTGTTGAGCAAATATCTACACTCGTAGATATTTGACAGACCTTTAAGTGAATTAATTATCGAAAATTACTTCACATCGTTATTTATTATTGTATTCGCATATAGTGCTTTTGCAAACTGTTTAAGAACGTCTAAGCTAATTGTTTCGGCTAGACAAATGCATGTTAAATTCATTTAGTTGAATATTATAAAAGCTTATCCAAACCATTGGCTGGTGCGGATTCTTACAGTAAGACTGAGATAGAACAACCCTAGTTAAAGGGGATTTTTATTTGTCGGAGACCCGACAGCGCGCAAGAAAACTAAATGTGATGCATATACATAGGACATGAGAGGACTGATCCCCTCAAGTGTCCCGTCATTTTTAACAAGGAGTCAGACATTGTATGTCTGTTTTACCTTAGTAGCAGTTCATGGTCATTAAGGACCACTCAGCAGTAAAGAGTCAATTCCTTCTTTTATTGAACATTGATTCTTGTTATCTTTCACAATTGTTATTGTTGAAACCTTGAAGTTATTTCCCTTCATCATGATATATCGTATGATTTTGTTATAAACTTGCTGAGCCATTTAGTTGCTCATTCTTGCTATATCATGACTTTATTTCAGCCAATCCCGAAAGCTCTAAATCGGATAAAGGCAAGGGGAAAGCGAATGCTTAGTTTTAAGTAATTGCATGCTAGTTTAATTTACTGTTATGTAATTACTGTTGTAAATCTTTTGTATTTCCCTTAAGATATGTAATGTTTAAGATTAAGGTAATAGACCTTGGGAAGTTGTAGCCTTTTGATTAAGGAACCTTTTGTATTATTCCGCGAAGTTGAATACAATTTATGTATTTCATTATGGTTAAGTATTGTACAGTGAGAACCAAACCCGAGGTTAAAGAACCCGGATTTGGGGTCGTCACAGGTTGGTATCAGAGCTGTAGGTTAGAAACGCTAGGATTTGCGAAACCTAGGTTATAACCTTAGTACTAAACTCATATCGAGTGCGTTAGGAGATGAATCGAGGAGATTCATCATGTTGTGTATTTTTGGAGGTGGATTGAGAAAATCCATCGAGCCGAGATGTACATGATAAAATATCATTTCATTTCATCAATGAATATATTTTATTGCTGTACTAACATGTGTTATTTATGTTACTGTAGGATGACGGAGATAGGCCAGTCGAGCACTGCTGTAGAGGAGGTGATTTATACGGATATCCCTATGGATACCGCACAGCCACGGGTGGCTGCACCGATCGAGGAGCCAGAGTCAGATCCCGAGGAGGGAGATAGAGAGGACGCTGTCTGGGGCGGAGTTATGGGGCAGTACAGTGAGGAGGAGGCTGATACTGATGATGATGAGGATGAGGGGCCAGCTGAGTATGTTGATGGCATGGGCACTGTCGCCAGTGACATCATCGATACTCTCACTACGGCTAACGATGAGCTAGAGGAGAGGGTTCAGCACCTGGAGGAGCAGAACCAGATCCACCAGCAGACAGAGGAGCAGTACCGAGATACAGCTTATATGTTCTCTGGCGAGAACATAGAGCTGAAGGCGAGGATGGCCGAGATGGAGGTCAGGTTGATAGCCGCTGAGCTGAAGATTCAGCAGACAGAGGCAGAGAGGGAGGCCATGAGGGGCCAGATGCAGCAGGCAGTTGAGGATAGACTAGATATGGAGATTCAGCGTGATGCAGCTCACGGACAGATGATGGAGCTAGAGGATGAGGTTAGAGAGAAGAAGGTGAGGATAGATAGACTCAGTTACGTCTATCGCTCATCAGTTGGTAGGATCCAGAGTAGGGTGCACTATTACCCTGCCGAGGAGGGCCAGACCTTGCACACCATCAGTAGGGGTGTGGTCAGGGCTATTGGAGATGAGGAGTACGACGATGCGGTTCGTCGAGGGATGCGCCGTTAGTTGTATTTTTCTTTATTTATGATGTATGTACATAGATGCAGTAGAAACTCAACTTTTGTTTTGATAGAGGGTTAGTATGTTGTAAATCCCAACTCTATGAAGTTGTGGGATATGTTAGATCCCGTATTTTGTTTTAACTAACGGGGTTAGCAGCGTTTATAGCAGTATGCTTATGATGTAAAAGTGCTACGCACTGTGATTTAGCATATGAATATAAATGCATTTTCGTTTATGTTTATATGTGTCAAGATGATTATTTGTGCTTTAGTTTACAATACCTAAGCTACAAAACGAAAGTAAAAAGATTGAAACAACTTTAATTAATTAAATTTTCTTTATACAGAAAATGCCGCCACAGAGAAGGAATCAACGACTACCCCCACCACCACCCGAAGAGTCAGTAAATGCCGGAGGGGTACCACCCAACCCTGTCCAAGAGTTCGTAGAAATGCTAATGGGAGCATTTCGCGGACGCAACGCAGAGGCTACTGGAGCAACAAACCCTGTCGCTCCACTAGCAACCTTTAAGGATTTCAAATTGATAGGACCACCCGAGTTCAAAGGAACCACGGATCCTATAGAAGCACAGACCTGGATAGAGGAGATGGAAAAAGTCTTCGAGGTCGCACGAGTTAGGGAGGAGCAAATGACCTCATTTGCTACCTTCATGATGAAAGGAGAGGCCAGCCACTGGTGGAAGGCTAATAAGAGTAGAGCCGGGGAGGGAACGATCGCGTGGGCGCGATTCAAAGAGGTATTCTTGGAAAACTACTTTCCAGAGAGTACAAAGGCTAGGATGGAAATTAAATTCCTAGAGCTGAAGCAAGGTAACATGTCGGTATCGGAATACGCCGCCAAGTTCAATGAATTGGCGAGATTTGCCACACACCAGGTGGATACTGAGGCGAGGCGCGCCAGAAGATTCGAACAGGGGCTGAAACCGTGGGTTTACAGTCGGGTAGCTGTTCTCCAGATTACAAACTTTGCAACGTTACTGGAGAAAGCTATCATAGCTGAGGGTGGGAATGAAGCTTTGAATAAGCACAACCAGGAGCGGAACAAGAAGAAAGGTGATGGAGGAAACCGAGAGGGCAGCAGTGGGGGCAGCAACTCGAACAAACGCAAATGGAATAACAACAGCAGTTCGGGGACACCCCAGGGCAGTGAATCGAAGAAAGCTAATAAATGCAGTCAGTGCGGAAAGAACCACACCGGGGAGTGCATGAAAGGAAGAAATGTCTGCTATAACTGTGGGCAAGAGGGACACATCGCTCCTAATTGTCCCACACCAAAAAGGAAAGGAGGTTGTTTCGCCTGCGGGGCCATGGACCATCAATTTAAAGATTGTCCGAAGAAGAAGAACACCGGAGGGAGTTCGGGCTATAGGGGAAGCAACAACAACAACAACAACAGCAGCAACAAACTGACCATTGGAGGGCCGGTGCCACAGAACAAACCAACGGCACGGACCTTCAACATGACGGTGCAGGACGCCCTTGAATCAAAAGACGTGGTGTCAGGTATTATTCCGATCAATGATATAAATGCTTATGTATTATTTGATTCGGGTGCTACCTGTTCATTTGTGTCTGATGAATTCGCTAGACGGTTAGAATTGCCTAGAGAAAAATTAGAGAACCCAATGAACATAGAAGTTGCTAATAAAGAAGTGATTCTTGTAAAGTATGTACATAGAAACTGTTGTGCTGAAATCAGGGGTCAGAAGTTGAGTGTAAATTTAATTCCAATACGTTTGGGGGAGTTCGACGTTATACTTGGAATGGATTGGTTGTTTAACCATGGAGCTATAATTGATTGTCAAAAGAAGTGTATACACCTTAAGACACCGAATAGGTCTAAGGTCGTATTTTATGGCAGCAAGTCGTCTAGACAATCAGCATGTCTGACGATGATGCAGGCCAAGAAACTATTGAAGAAAGGTTGCGTAGGGTATTTGGCTCACATAGTGGACACACGGATAGTGAATCCCGAGATTGAGCAAATACCAGTAGTAAGGGAGTTCATGGACGTGTTTCCAGATGTACTGCCAGGTTTACCGCCAGATAGGGAGATAGAGTTTGTAATTGATTTGGTACCAGGGACAGCACCAATATCAAAGGCACCATATAGGATGGCCCCGGTAGAAATGAAGGAGTTAATGATCCAACTACAGGAGTTGTTGGATAATAAGTACATTCAGCCAAGTGTTTCTCCATGGGGAGCACCTGTGTTGTTTGTAAAGAAGAAGGATGGATCAATGAGGTTGTGTATGGATTATAGAGAGCTGAATAAGGTGACAATTAAGAACAAGTACCCGTTGCCACGAATTGACGATCTTTTCGATCAATTGAAAGGGGCGAAGTACTTTTCAAAGATTGACTTGAGGACTGGTTATCATCAGTTGAAAGTCAGGAAGGAGGATGTACCCAAGACGGCATTCAGAACCCGTTATGGGCATTATGAGTTTCTGGTGATGTCGTTTGGACTGACGAATGCGCCAGCCGCATTTATGGACATGATGAACAGAATATTCAAGCAGTACTTGGATAAATTTGTTGTTGTGTTCATTGACGATATTCTGGTGTATTCTAAAACGGAGGAGGAGCATGCTGAACACCTAAGATTGGTGTTGGAGATTTTACGGAAGGAGCAATTGTACGCTAAGTTTTCGAAGTGTGAATTCTGGTTGGAGAGAGTTCAATTTTTAGGTCATGTTATTGACAAGGAAGGAGTTTCAGTAGATCCAGCGAAGGTTGAAGCGGTGATGAATTGGGAACAACCAAGGACGCCGACGGAGGTAAGAAGTTTCTTGGGGTTAGCGGGTTACTATCGGAGATTCATTCAAGATTTTTCAAAGATAGCAACACCGCTGACAAATTTAACGAGGAAGACGGTGAAATACGTATGGACGGAGAAGTGTGAGGAGAGTTTTCAGGAGCTAAAGAAGAGACTTAGTGAAGCACCTGTATTGACTTTACCGGACGATACGGGAGGTTTTACGGTCTACAGTGATGCATCGCACAAGGGACTTGGCTGTGTGCTTATGCAAAACGGCAAGGTCGTTGCGTATGCGTCCAGACAGTTGAAGGATTACGAGAAGGGATACCCTACCCACGACTTGGAGCTGGCTGCGGTAGTGTTTGCCCTTAAAATCTGGAGACATTATTTATATGGAGAGAAATGTGAGATATTCACGGACCACAAGAGTCTGAAGTATATCTTCACACAGAAGGAGTTAAATATGAGGCAACGGAGATGGTTAGAATTGATCAAGGACTATGATTGTGAAATTCTATATCATCCCGGTAAGGCCAACGTAGTAGCAGATGCTCTAAGCAGAAAGAGCAGGGAGAAATTGTTCATCTTGACAGATCAGGAACAATTGGTTCAAGAGATGGCTCGAATGGAGTTGGAGGTAAGAAATCCAAATGAGTCAATGGAAGTGGAAGCGAGCCCAACCCTGTTAGATCGGGTAAAAGAGGCTCAAGACAAAGACGAAGAATGTGTCAGAATAAGGGTGAGAATGACCGAAGGGGAAGAGGTCAAGTTCAAGGAAGATAGCATGGGATTGCTAAGGTTTGAAAATCGTGTTTGGGTGCCACTAGTGCCCGAATTACGAGAAGAGATTTTGCAAGAGGCCCACAGTACGAGATACTCGATACATCCGGGAAGTACGAAGATGTATCAAGATCTGCGTCAGCATTTTTGGTGGCCGAATTTAAAAAGGGAGGTCGCAGAATATGTCAGCCGATGTCTAACTTGTCAAAGGGTAAAGGCTGAACATCAGAGACCAAGTGGATTACTACAGCCGTTAGAGATTCCTGAGTGGAAATGGGAGCATATCACAATGGATTTTGTGGTAGGACTTCCAGCAACACAGAAGGGATTTGACGCAATATGGGTGATTGTAGATCGACTAACAAAGTCAGCACACTTTTTGCCGATCAAGATTAAGTTTAGTTTGGATCAGTTGGCTAAACTGTACATTAAGGAGATAGTTTCGAGACATGGGGTGCCGGTATCGATTGTGTCAGACAGGGATCCGCGCTTCACGTCAAAATTTTGGAGAAGTCTTCAGGAGAGATTGGGGACTCAGTTGAGAATGAGTACAGCATATCATCCACAGACCGATGGGCAAAGTGAAAGAACAATACAGACATTGGAAGATATGCTCAGGGCCTGTGTGATGGATTTCAAGGGCAGTTGGGAGAACCATCTACCATTAGTTGAGTTTGCATACAACAATAGTTATCATGCAAGCATAGGCATGCCGCCTTACGAAGCATTGTACGGAAGGAAGTGCAGAACACCTCTATGTTGGGATGAGGTAGGAGAACGCCGATTGTTGGGGCCGGAATTGGTTCAACAAACGGTAGAGATTATCAAGGTAATAAGAGCTCGGCTAGTAGCAGCTCAGGACCGTCAGAAGAAATACGCCGATTTACATCGACAGAAGCGAGACTTCGAAGTAGGGAGTTTTGTGTTCATGAAGGTATCTCCCTGGAAAGGGAAGATCCGATTTGGAAAGAAAGGGAAGCTGAGTCCGAGGTTCATAGGACCGTTCGAGATATTGAAGAGAGTGGGTGAAGTGGCGTACGAGGTAGCTTTACCTCCTGAACTTGAGCATATTCACAATGTGTTTCACGTATCAGTGTTGCGACCATACAAGCCAGACTACAAACATGTCATATCCTATGAGCCAATACAAGTCGAGAAAGACTTATCATACGAGGAAATTCCTGTCCAGATACTAGATAGGAAAGAGCAGAAATTACGGAATAAGGTTATACATTCTGTCAAAATCCTTTGGAGGAACCACAACGCTGAGGAAGCTACGTGGGAACTTGAAGAAAAGATGAGGGCTAACTATCCGAACCTTTTTGAGTAGTTTAAATTTGTAATTCCGGGGACGGAATTCTTATAAGGGGGGGAGAATGTAATGACCACGAATTTCATTAATCATTGTAAATATACTTCATAAATATTTAGCAATGAATTTAAACTTTTTGTACTAATTAATTTTACTTTAGATAATTAAATAAATGTACTTGTGTATGTGCGTATATTTATTTAAAGAATTAAAGCAAGGTGTATAGTTAATTAAAGCAAATCTAATTGGATTATATTTTAAATCCAAATGAGTTGATAAACTAGGTCAAAGATATTAACCTAGTAGTCCATGTAATTAATTTAATTACTAGTCCATGTAATTAATTAAACAAACTCAATGCTTGATTTAATTAAATGTAACCTAGAATATTTAATGTGAGCCCAATGTGTTATTTAAATTGAGCCCAAACAATCTAATTGAATGAGCCCAATATATTTAATCCTAGAGACCAAAGTGGAGCCCAATAGGAAGTCAAAATTGGTCAAAATTGCTACATATATGAATATACATATATAGATGTATATATGCACATTTTAGCATTAAAAATTAAAGGAAAAATGGCTTGGAAAAGGGCCATTTTGCTGAGATTTGAAGGGGGACCCACTTGGATAGCTTGATTTCCATGTTGCTTCTAATTCACTCTATGACAAGGTTGGCCAACAACTCTAGTCATTCCAAAAGTCTATCAACTAGTCATTCAATCAAATAGTAATTATAATTAAGCTTTAATTTCACCAACATGGGTGAATTAGCAAGTAATGAAGGATTAGTGGTGGGCTATAAATAGAATGCTCCACACTTGGTTCAAGTTTGTTAGTCATTTGCTAGACATTTTCTAGAGAAAAGAGAGAGAGCCTTTGAGAGCTAAAGAGAGATACACTTGTGTTTGTGTGAGAAAAACCTAGAGGAAGCCTTGGTGGATGTCCAATAGCTACACAACCTACTTTGGTATAAGGAGAAGGAGAGCCAACAAATCACAAAGGTTTAAAAGTTCTCTAAACTCCATCTTATTTCATTTTTGTAGTCTAGAAAGCTTTTGATCGGTTAAAATCTATTTTTAACCGATCAAAACTCGTTTGATGATCTAGAAGTATTTAACTATGTAATATATGTATATTCATAGATCTATGTGTTTATAACATGTTTTGGTATGTTAGAAATACATAAAAATGGTAGAAAAGTTCATAACACAATTTTACCGATAAACCCTAACTATGCATGCTAGGTTTATGGTTGTATTTTGAAATGTACAAATCGGAAAGTGGATTTTTATGGCTAGAAAGCTAGATCTATGAGTTTTAAAGATAAAACCTTTTTGAACTTTTCAAAAATAATGAATAACAAAGAAGTTATAGCTTTTACCGAAAAGGATGTCGTTTTTAAACCCTAAGTGGTTCGATCTTTAAATTTCGTGTAAAACGTTTTCAAAAATGTGATTGAACCATAGAATGTTGTAAAACAAGAAGTTAGGAAGACATCAACACCAAGTTTATGTCATTTGAAGGTGTAGAGTTTATTTAATTCAAGTTTGAACCAATCGAACCAAGGATTTATGAAACTAGTTTTCATTCTGTCCTTGTGAGCGATTTTACGTATACTTACGTTTGGAATTTGGATTTGTGATCTAAAGAGAAATTGTAGATCATGAAATTCTAATGAATTTAGACTCAAAAATCACCTCAAAATGTTTCCGTATAATAAAGTTATGACCAAGTTAGTAAAGGAGGTTCCGGCAGCCAAAAAGGGAGCCCGGCGTCTAGACGCCAAGTCTACGCCCTAACTTCTGTCCATGGGCGTCTAGACGCCCCAAAATTGCCTTGGGGCGGCGTCTTGACGCCCTGTTTGATAAAAAAATTATTTTATTATTTTATTATTATTTTTAAATCAATAAATGTATTTTTAATGATAAATAATTGATTTAATTATTAAAAGAGGATAAATATTATCAAATGTTTAATATTATAATTAGATATTATTATTAATATAATAATATTAGAAAATCATGAAAATATTATTAATTGTATAATAATATTATAAAGTCAATAAAATATTGGTAAATAGATAAAATATTATTAAATGATTAATAATATTAGATAATGATTAAAATATTATTAAATGATTAATAATATTACTAAGATAACAAAATATTATTAAATGATTAATAATATTAGATAATGATTAAAATATTATTAAATGATTAATAATATTACTAAGATAATAAAATATTATTAAATGATTAATAATATTAGATAATGATTAAAATATTATTAAATGATTAATAATATTACTAAGATAATAAAATATTATTAAATGATTAATAATATTAGATAATGATTAAAATATTATTAAATGATTAATAATATTACTAAGATAATAAAATATTATTAAATGATTAATAATATTAGATAATGTTTAAAATATTATTAAATGATTAATAATATTAGGTAATGAATAAAGTATTATTAAATGATTAATAATATTATAAGAGTAATAAAATATTATTAAATTATTAATAATATTAGATAAGAGTTTGAACTATATTAAATAATTAATATAGGTTTTATGTGATTGAAATATTATCAAGTGATGATAATATTTCCTAAGTGTTTATATACCTTTAACTACATGATTATTTGGTTAAGTGTTAGAGGTGTGAGAAGTATAGAGGTTATCATATGAATGTATATATGATACTAATTTAAAGATCAACTTGATTAATTGTTAGGTCCGTTCAAGGATTATTAAATTAAATTGGTTAGACGTAGACGACGCACGAGGCAAGTTTTCTACCCCTTAACTTGTACTTATTGTTGCAATTATTATTCAACTTTAATTACTTTGAGCAATTCAATTATTGTTGAGCAAATATCTACACTCGTAGATATTTGACAGACCTTTAAGTGAATTAATTATCGAAAATTACTTCACATCGTTATTTATTATTGTATTCGCACATAGTGCTTTTGCAAACTGTTTAAGAACGTCTAAGCTAATTGTTTCGGCTAGACAAATGCATGTTAAATTCATTTAGTTGAATATTATAAAAGCTTATCCAAACCATTGGCTGGTGCGGATTCTTACAGTAAGACTGAGATAGAACAACCCTAGTTAAAGGGGATTTTTATTTGTCGGAGACCCGACAGCGCGCAAGAAAACTAAATGTGATGCATATACATAGGACATGAGAGGACTGATCCCCTCAAGTGTCCCGTCATTTTTAACAAGGAGTCAGACATTGTATGTCTGTTTTACCTTAGTAGCAGTTCATGGTCATTAAGGACCACTCAGCAGTAAAGAGTCAATTCCTTCTTTTATTGAACATTGATTCTTGTTATCTTTCACAATTGTTATTGTTGAAACCTTGAAGTTATTTCCCTTCATCATGATATATCGTATGATTTTGTTATAAACTTGCTGAGCCATTTAGTTGCTCATTCTTGCTATATCATGACTTTATTTCAGCCAATCCCGAAAGCTCTAAATCGGATAAAGGCAAGGGGAAAGCGAATGCTTAGTTTTAAGTAATTGCATGCTAGTTTAATTTACTGTTATGTAATTACTGTTGTAAATCTTTTGTATTTCCCTTAAGATATGTAATGTTTAAGATTAAGGTAATAGACCTTGGGAAGTTGTAGCCTTTTGATTAAGGAACCTTTTGTATTATTCCGCGAAGTTGAATACAATTTATGTATTTCATTATGGTTAAGTATTGTACAGTGAGAACCAAACCCGAGGTTAAAGAACCCGGATTTGGGGTCGTCACATTACTAGTACATATTAATAAATGAATGTTAATTTATTTATTTTTAATAAATACAATAATCAATACTCTAAATTACAATTCAAATAAGTTTTCATTATTTTTAAAATTCAAAATGAATACTCTACTTATTAATGTTTAGACGTCCATTGATAAATAGATACCTATTTTATATGTTAATTTGAAATAATACTGTAGTGTGTATGAATATTTATAATCTATAATTATAAAATTTAAATTATATTTATAACACTTGTTAAATGATACATTTTAGATATGTTGTAACACTATATATAACTATAATAATGAAAAAAAATAATGAGTTTTAAAGTATAGTTCATTAATGAATGAATGTTAATTTATTTATTTTTAATAAATACAATAATCAATGCTCTAAATTATAATTTAAATAAGTTTTTATTATTTTTGAAATCCTAAATTCAAAATGAATGCTCTACTTATTAATGTTTAGATGCTCATTAATAAATAGATGTTCATTTTATGTGTTAATTTGGAGTAATACTGTAGTGTGTATGAATATTTATAATCTATAATTATAACATTTAAATTATATTTATAAAACTTGTTAAATGATATATTTTAGATATATTGTAACACTATATATAACTAGAATAAGAGGAAAAAATAATGAATTTTAAAGTATAGTTCATTAATGACTGAATGTTAATTTATTTATTTTTAATAAATACAATAATCAATGCTCTAAATTATAATTCAAATAAGTTTTCATTATTTTTTAAATCCTAAATTCAAAAATAAATACTCTACTTATTAATGTTTTGATATCCATTAATAAGTAGATGCTCATTTTATGTGTTAATTTGGAGTAATATTGTAGTTGTCATATATTTATAATATACAATTATAACATTTAAATGATATTTATAACACTTGTTAAATAATGTATTTTAGATATACTGTAACACTATATATAACTAGAATAAAGGAAAAAAATAATAAGTTTTAATGTATAATTCATTAATGAATGAATGTTAATTTATTTATTTTTAATAAATACAATAATCAATACTCTAAATTACAATTTAAATAAATTTTTATTATTTTTAAAATCCTAAATTTTAAAATGAATGCTCTACTTATTAAAGTTTGATGTCCATTAATAAGTTGATGTCCGTTTTATATGTTTAGAGCAATATTATTGTGACGCCCCCAAATCTAGGCCCACACAGCCCAAACTTGAGTCGTCAAAAGACTACAACAAAATTATTACAATGAAATACAACGTACAACAATACAGTGGATAATACAACACAACTAAGTCTTCATTATTATTGCCACACTATTTTATAACACGTGAAGACTATGATAGCTATCCCCGCACTCTCACTCCATTCCCCGGCTAGACCCCGTTACGTTCTCATCTCCTGTTGAAAAACAATGGAACGAAAAGAAAGGGTGAGCTCAAATAGCCCAGTAAGAAATATCATGACTAAGATAATGACGAATAATTTATCATTAGCCTTCAACAGTTGAGTTCTTGATAGAATACAATAGACTACAAAGTTTATATCAAAAACTGCAGTTAAATTCTTAAACAACGTTCAGATCAATAATAGCAGCGGAATGAGCAATCTATTAGAAGAATAATGCAGACTATAATGTCCATTCGCTTCTCTTTTTAGTAAAAATATCATCAACTTTTATCATCTGAAATACCATTAGTCAAGATAATACAACTTCACAGTTCCTGGTCATAATCATGCAGATCAACAGTTCGTCTTTGCACTACGGGCCAAAGACATTCAATATAACACCAACAGTCATGATTATACCAGATTCAGCCTTTGGTCATAATCATACCAACCAACAGTTCATCTTTGCACTACGGGCCAAAGAGAACATTCACCACGTGTCATAAAAGACACCGAACAGATGTATCGCCTTTAACCTAGTATATCGCTTTTAACCTATCATCTGTTCAACAATTATATCACATCTGTGCCCCCGGCCACAGATATTCACAACAGCTTGATTCTTGATGATTAATACAAATAACAGTGATACAAATGATGAACAGAAGAACAGGATAAACAATAAGTATCGGAAGTTTACTTTGTGCAGATTCAAATAATGTCCAAATTGCCAACATGATGTGGAGTGAAATTTAAAAATGATATTCAAGATCCACAGTTCAGAATAACGATTACAGTTCAATAGAAATGTTCAGAAAATAGGAAGGTTCAGTTGAACTAATGAAATTCAACTATTATGGAACATATAATATTTTCAGGAATTATAGAAGCAATAGTTCCATAATAAGTTTCGATTTAGGTGTATGGAAGAAAATAATATCCCTTACCGTAGCAGGTTTGATTAACAAAAGGTGAAGGGAATTAATATCCCTTACCATAGTAAGTTTGAATAATGGAAGATGAAAAAGATGGTATCCCTTATGAGTATAAAGGAAAATGATATCACTTACGAATATGGAATAAAAGTGTCATGTGATAATTCGTGTAGACAAATTATTTCCACACGAGACAAATAAAAAGGGTTATTCACCAACAGGCGATAATCCGCACCGTAAGGTTATTCCCATCAATTTGAATACGAATAGTTATTCACCAAACAGGCGTAATCCGCACCGTAAGGTTATTCCCACAATTTAATAGAATTTGAACACGAAGAGTTATTCACCAAACAGGCGTAATCCGCACCGTAAGGTTATTCCCACAATTTAATAGAATTTGAACACGAAGAGTTATTCACCAAACAGGCGTAATCCGCACCGTAAGGTTATTCTCAAAGATTAATAAGGAATGAATACAAAAGGTTATTCACCAACAGGCGGTAAACCGCGCCGTAAGGTTATTCCCACAATTTAATACATGGAAATAAATGGCACAAGAAAGAAACGATATTATTTTCGAGAATCAAAGAATGATAATTCCTTCAAGTAAGAAAGAAAATAATATTCATTTATGATGATGAAAAGAGTGATACCCCTTACCGTAATAAATTTAAGAGTGTGAAAAGAATGATATTCCTTACCTTAACACGTGACTGGATATTGATTTAAATGAGGTTGATCAACCTATATATTTATAATATAAATTAGTAATTACCACATATAAATTTCAAAGTGTATGATAACTCGTATATTATGAACTATCAAAATTATATATATTTAACATAATTTTTGTAGTATAATATAACAACTTTAAAATAGTTTTTAAAATAATATTCCAAAATAAATCTTCCAAAGAAAGCTTTTAAAAATGAATCTTCTCAAAGAAGAGTCTTCTAAAGGAAGATTTGTGAATACCGTGAAAAATAGGAATTTATGAAATTACTACTCTTTAATAAAACACTTACTTGAAAAATTCCTGCACTCCTTTTGGCTTTCAAACTCTCAAAATAACCTTACTATTCTCAGAGAAAACTCATAAAATTCTTATAGAAAAATTTTATGTTTTAGGTGTGATTTTTCTATTCAGCTGAACAAGCTATTTATAGGGGAAAATGGGGTACTATGCGTGGTAGGTGGGCACTGTGCATTTGGTAGGTGAGAGAGGCTGCGCAAACGTTTTTTTTAAAATTTTCAATACTTGCACAGTAACTTTGCACAGTAACTTTAAAATTTTCAAAAAGTGAACAGTAATGAACAGTAACTTTTGTCAGCCGATGAATAGTGATTTCCGGGAGTGAACAGTGACTCCGGAGTAACTTTTCCGATGTGAACAGTAACTTCCGTCAGTGAATAGTAACTTTTGAAAAATAATAATATTTATTTTATTTTATTTTATTTTATTTATTCTACCTGTGGATCCAACATATAAAATAATGCTACAACAATGATAACAATAATGTAATAAACATGTTACAGATTATTATTAATTTAAATAATATAAATTACTGTGTATTTGCTACTGTGACAATTATTTGGTTCAATAATTTTAAAATACAACGCACCAGCAATTATTGACTCAATGATATAAAATGCAGTGTAATGACAATTATTAAATCAATAATGCAAAATACTGTGTAGCAACAATTATTGAATTGATAACATAAAATATTATACAACAACAATTATTGATGAAATGATGTGCAACAGTTAGGGTGTCAATTTCAGATCAATAATATAAGACACTGTGCAATACCGTGTGCTACTGTAGAGTACCGCATGCTACTGTAGAATACCATAAATTACCGTATGCTACTATTCTTTTATCACCAGTATTTAAATAGTTAACACCGTTGACTATTTTTATTTAAAAAGGTTACTTCTGTCGTTTTCTATATCCGACAATTATTCCGTTGTGGGGTCCACCAATAATTAGTTATTTCGGCGCCGTCGTACGACACGAATATTATATTGCGCCGTCGTACGGGCAGAACGAATATTCCCCGACAAAACGAATATTGTCCAACAAGGTATAATTTGCACGAAACATCCTTAACTTTTAACTTTGTCAATTTAACCACTTACTGTTTCATGAAAAAATATATATGAAGAAAATTAAATTTTATATTTCATAAAATTCGGGGTCTTACAATTATAATGTGTATGAATATTTATAATCTATAATTATAACATTTAAATGATATTTATAACATTTATAACACTTGTTAAATGATCCAAAAGTTATATTGTAACACTTGTTAAATGATATTTATAACACTTGTTAAATTATACATTTGAGATATTTTAACTTTATAATAGTAAAAATTCCTTAACTATACTTAAATCAATTTATTAATATTATAATAAAAGTGTTATTTTCAACTTTTTAGAAGTGAAATGACATATTTTAAAAATAATTTTCGTATGATAGTGAAAACTAATTATTATATTAGGAAGATCACTTAAAACTTAAAAGAAATTATTTTGCTTATTTTATATATATATATATAAGTTATTCGGATACGAATTCCGGATACGGATCCGAATTCGGATATCGGATTCCGGATATCCGCTATCCGCCGGATATATTTACGGACGGATGTTAAACGAATACGAATACGCCTATATCCGTATTCGTATCCGTTTATTTGCGGATACCTTTAAACCGAATACGGATATATCCGTTTTTTTCCGAATGCGAATAATATCCGTTTTTTTTCGAATACGAATGCGGACGAATACGAATTTTCCGGTTACCATTTACAGCCCTACCGTTGGGTTTTGAGTTTTCCAAGGCTACCTGAGAACTCTCATTTCTTTATTTTAAATGTATAACTATGAACATAATATACTTATATAATATATAAAAAAAATTATAAATATGTATAAGTTTAAAAGCAGTTATAAATATATTCAAGTATTAATAATATATGTATAAATACATATAATTATGAATATACAAGTATAAATATATATACATAATACACACACACACATAATAATAATAATTATTATTATATGTTGAATCTTTATGTCTTATTAGTCCAATTTAAAGTTTGCATCTCAACATGTCCTTCACATATAGTACATTAAGTCACTCCTCCTTATCTTTTCCATAAATCCATAGTTTAGATTTTTAAAATTTAGCGGGAAAAAAGGAGAAATATAATAAAATTTATAAAATAAATTAAAAACTCTAAGCTACAAATAATGACTTAAATAATCAATAAATTTTACAAGTCTAATCAATAAAAATGGCAAATCAACTCAATACAAAAATCTAAAATATTAATTACAACTCTCAATAATAAAGAACTCCAAAACACAAGTCAAAGTCTCAAAAACTAAACAAAATTTTAAAATCATTTAGATAGAAGGGAACTCTTATCACACTTGTCATGATCCTCTTAATTATATGCCTTAAATAAAATATATAATGAGTCAAATGTCCAATACAAATATAGAGTGCAAAAAAATAATAGTACTCGAATGAATAATTCAATAAACTGAACTGAAACGAATAAGGCTGTCATAATAAAATAGTAGGTTAAATCAAATTGTTGTACGATATTTCATATCGAGTTCAAAATAAAACATAAATATATTTTGTCACATATGCAAGTCAAAATAATGTCACACATGTATAACATACATCGAATCGGTTGGATCCAGATGGATGCAAAATCAAATAGCGTGTTCGATACAAACGACACCAATTTGCATAACATAACAGAACAAAAAATTAAGGTCAACCCATACTCTTCCCAAAATAAAATCATACTATGACCAACTCCCATCGCAACATAAATAGAGACGTTGTGGACCGTTCATACTATCACGGATGTTGTCATACGTCGGTGCCAAAAGAACATATATGTGGTACCCCCACACGTGGTATCCACACATGTAGTTATAACTATTGAATATCCTACAATATATTTTAATAAATATACTATGTCAAACACATGCAACACAATATCAACACAAGGGGTTCTAGTACGTACATATTAAAGTAAAATGAAATAACACAAAGTCTTCAAAATATATTAACATGTACATTTTTACAAAAATTAAAATAATTTACTAGACACGATCAACAAGTTCAAAGAGCATAAGTTATAAAATTTCAAATATTATAATCAAACCAAATTATCATATGAATTCGATTATGAACAAGTAACGAGACAATACGCGAATTCTAAAGGATGAGCAAAACGAGCAAATTAAAATTTAAAAGAGTATCGTTGAACCAGTACGAAATTCGTACTTAGATTAATCAATGTAATACTTAAATTATATTCCAAATATAACTCGTTTAGACTCTTTTCGTTTGAACTAACCAAAAAGAATAACTTAAATAAATACATAAATAATTTATAAGTTTAATATTTTTTTTTATAATTTTAAATTTAATAATGTTTAAAAATTTTAATTACTCTAAACATCAAACTTAACTTACAAATAAGTACAATTTACAGTGTATAACTATAAGTATTAAAATTATGTTCATAAAATAAATTTTATTTTTGTTATGATTAATAATATTTGTGTGAACTATTATAAATAATAAATCTAATTACTCCTTGACTTGATTATAATATAACATGATAGTTTTATAATGTATTTGTTTTTTCTTCTTAATTCCGTTACTAACACTGGGTCTGAATGAGCATGAAACCATAGGTTTCATGCAAATATGTTGTCATTTATATGAGCAAATATCATATTTTGATTATTTACATAAATTTAAAATATACTTAAATCACTGAATTCTGTAAATATTTGAGTTAAAATAAATATTATAAAAATTTTAGGAGTCAAAAGAAAAAAGAAAAAATAAATAATAAATTGGACCTATCGCCACTCCAGGTCCAATGTCTCGGTCTGCCTAGACTTTTTGATTACGATGAGGTTGTAGCCCACTTAAAATTGAAATACCGTGACCTTTAAGTCTTATGTTTGATTTTTATTTATGTGAATTTAGTAATTTTCTTCACGAGAAACTTGTTTTCGATTATATATAATAATATACTTCTTAAATATTTACAATTTTAGGAACATTTCTCCATTGCGTCTAATGTATTGAACAAAATCGATATTTTATAATTTCTGAGCACAATAGATTTTTCATAATTTTAGTGTCTTTGTGTATAATTTTAAGTAGGTAGTTATAATTTTTTTTAATGACTTTGATTAGATAATCGCCTTGACACCATTAGGTACATACCTGGAGTCCAAGCAATTGAGCCACGGGACCTAATGTCATATCTCCAGGCTAATGATATAACGACTGTGGTTCATCGGATCATTTACAAGGCATTTGCGGATGTGAAGAGAGCTGATTTTGTTATATGTAACCCTGTACGAGACCTTGAGCATGAAACACTGTCAGCTGTCAATCAAAAGCAGCCAATTTATGCAATTGGGCCCATTTTCCCTAATGACTTTACAAAGGCCAAGATAGCCACGAGCCTGTGGTCGGAGTCAGACTGTACCCAGTGGCTCAACACTAGGGCCAGCGGTTCAGTTTTGTATGTCTCGTTTGGTAGCTATGCTCATGTTAGTAAGCATAAATATTTTGTCGCTAATTATTTGCGATGAATATTATTATACCGATAAATATAATATTTGTATCGCTGAATATATATTAAGAAAAATTGAAAGATAAGTGTCATGGAGGGGTCCTAATCGTATGATAAAGGATTCCTTGTAATTTTTTAACATGCTTAGCTAGTTTCAATATTGTGTAATAGTAAATTTTGTATTCGAGGATTGCAATTCGTAAGCAAATTCCTTCTTTTTGCTGATGTTGTTGATACTGTTGCTGCTAAGAAAAAAAGTTTTTAGGCTAGATGGCCCAAGTCAGTCCACAAATAAAATAAGTCGTGTCATGTCGGGTTAGACTTAAAATGTACTGGCAAATATAATTCTTCCTAGTATTTATGCCCAACTAACTCCAATTCATATTCATAAATAGAGAGTCCAGCCACTATTTGCTTCTAATTTAAATTCTATAATATACATTTTAGATCAAAATCTAAGAATAAATTTTAATTATTAATAAAATATAAACATGAACATAATTATTATGTATTATGTTCTGAGCAATTAAATGTAAAATTTAGATAAATCATATTTTTTAATTGTATTTAAGTATGGGTCAAGCTATATTTAGTTGAACCTAATCCCAAATCGAATTTGACTAGGCCATAAATTCATCCTACACAAGCCCTGTGTTTTAGGGCTGGGCTAGCTGGGCACCAAACTATGGACTGGCCTACGATAGCAAACACCAAACTAGATTAAAAACAATAAGATACGTAGTCCGAAATTAAAAGGTGATCTTGAAGTTAGATCTCACAATTGGAAAAATGTGTTTTTTTTCTTTCTTTTTCCATTAGCTAACTAACAACAGTTATATCTTGAAATATATTATATTTATAATAAAGAGTGCATTTGAAGACTTCATGGAAGAACGCATGACCACCGATGACTAATACGAATAAATTTCAATCAATTCATAGAGGATGTAATAAGCATTAATAAATTTGAATTTGAATTGATTTAACAGAGACATTTGTCATAAATCATAAATATAATAAGCATAGCATAGTACTACTCTCTCCGTTTTAAAATAAACGCCATATTTAAATCTTTAAACTTTTTATAACAAACAACGTATAATAAAGTGTTTTTATTTAAATATATATTTAGATATTAAAATTATAATATAAATAAAAAATATTAAATTATCAAACAATTTTCCAATTTTAAGTAGGAGCAGGTAGTTGGTTACAAATTAATATTCTAATTTGAATGATAATTAACGGATTAAATTCAGCATTTTCCTTCTTATATGGATTATTCGGGAGGGAGGGAGTAATTCGGATGGAAAGCAAAGCAAGAGGGAGTATAATAATAATAATAAAACAAAAAAAAAAAAAGGTTTTTCTTTCCCATCAAGAAACGGAGCTAATTTTCACTTATATAACCCGACCCCAAAATTATCAGAACCTGAACACTATCTTTCTCCCTCATCCACTCCCCAAATTTTCAGAATTAGAGAACACCGTCTTTCTCTCTCATCCAAAGACTTTCTTCATCCAATCCAAGCATGAGTACTAGTAGTAACCAACCCGAATCATCTGACCCGTAAGCCCCTCAATCTGCCTCTGATCTTTATATCTATGTTATTTATTTTCCTTGTTTTGATTTCTTTTTGTCATAATGTTCTGCAGTAAGGGAACCAAGAGAGACTTCAGCACTGCGATTCTGGAGCGGAAGAAGGCGGCGAATCGGCTTGTCGTTGATGAGGCAATCAACGATGACAATTCGGTCGTTGCTCTTCACCCAGAGACCATGGAGAAGCTTCAGCTTTTTCGCGGTGACACCATCCTCATCAAGGTTCGATTTTTTTGTCTCTGTATAAATTTGCTTGCTTGTTTGTTATATGTTGGGTCTATGTATAAAGTTGCTTGTTATATTTTGGGTTTGTTTGAGTCTTAGTTTTTGGCATGTATTTATTGGGAGTATGTTAGGGTTAGTAAAAGTAAGGGTTTTGGTCTGAGGGTTATGTATGGTTTTTGAGCTGTGATGTTTTCGAGGGTTTCTAGTTGGGCTTTTCGATTTTCGCGGTTCTTTTAACAAGTTTAGCATTGGAATAAGTTTTTATTTTTTGAATTATTGGTAAATCTGGTTACTGGTATATACGTTAGTAAAAAGGTAGGAACTTTGAGAAGTATTTTAATGCCGGCTGTTGGGTTATACACATGAAAGCTAAATGCACTTCAATTTGGCAATAATTGAGCTATTATGAAAGTTTTCATGAGGTGGCCATCAGCCACAATTTTTTGTTCCAAGGATTGGATAGCTTAAATTTTTTCACTTGCTGTTATGTAATCATGGGCCATCATTTAAGGATGCTCCTTGGAAGGTTTAGAGTTTGTTGTGATAAGCATCAAACTCAACTCAACTGAACAAATCGTATAGGTATGAGGTGCCTTAGGTGAACCTCATTCTGCTATTCTCCTATGGAAAATTTATGTGCGTAATAGGTTTACTATAGGTTGCATATATTAAAAATTATATAGCAATCTACAGCTGAATGTTAATTTTTGTTTTTAGTAGTCCTTATATTTCTTTTGGAACATGTCTCGTAATAAATTAATATAAACGACCACTTATTTATTTTTAATTTATGTTTTTACATTCTTCTCTTCAGGGCAAGAAAAGGAAAGATACAATATGCATTGCCCTAGCTGATGACACTTGTGATGAACCAAAGATTAGGATGAACAAGGTTGTTAGATCAAACCTGAGGGTTAGGCTTGGAGATGTGGTTTCTGTGCATCAGTGTGCTGATGTCAAGTATGGGAAGCGTGTTCACATTCTTCCCGTGGATGATACTATTGAAGGGGTCACCGGAAATCTTTTTGATGCTTATCTGAAACGTAAGTTTCAATATTACAATCTCCTCTCTCTCCCCCACCCCTCTTATTTCAATATATTTTTTTTTTGATATTTTAATTTTGGTCAAAGCCCTTCTCCATTACACTCTTCCTTCCACAAAAAGAGTCCTACTTGCAAAATTTACAAAATTGAAGTATAAATTTTTGTTTCATTTTTACCTCTAATTTGTAAATTTTGAGGACATTGTGTTATTTTGTACGTTGAAATCCTATTTTTGTTTCATTGTGTTATTTTATACGATGACATGGTAATGGAATTACGATGATAACATTTGAGGACATTGCGTTATTTTATATTATCATAAAATGTGATACTCTCGTTTGAAAAAACTGCCACTGCCAGATTGGATTGTCTTCAATATTACTATTTATGAACATAAAGTTTGGTACACACTGAGCACTTGACCACTTTTTCAATATTTGATGGGAAAAACATCCAGAAGTAGTTTGTTCTAAAAAAGTTGCCAAACTATCTTTCACCATTGGGCTACTAAATTTTGTTGTTCAAATGTCAGTAGTATATGAAGTAGTTTTGTGGTTCATGAGAAAAATTGCATACAATTGGTAATATGATTTTGAAGTAGAAAAGGGAAAAGTATAATGAATCGGTTGGCATAGCTTGAAGGCAAGTAGGTAGTTTTTTTCCTCGTCTAGTAAGATTTATTTGTTACTTTCAGCTTTTAGGTTTTTACTGCCCTTGTTTATATTATGGTGCTGTGCATTAGTTCTAAATCTTTGTTTGCAATATTACCAGCTTATTTCCTTGAGGCATATCGTCCTGTTAGGAAGGGTGACCTGTTTCTTGTAAGGGGAGGTATGAGAAGTGTGGAATTTAAGGTTATTGAGACAGACCCTGCCGAGTATTGTGTGGTTGCCCCTGACACTGAAATCTTTTGTGAGGGAGAGCCTGTGAGAAGGGAGGACGAGGATAGATTGGATGAGGTTGGTTATGATGATGTTGGTGGTGTCCGTAAACAGATGGCACAGATTAGGGAGCTGGTGGAACTACCGTTGAGACATCCACAGCTCTTTAAGTCTATAGGAGTAAAGCCACCAAAAGGAATTTTGCTCTATGGACCACCTGGATCCGGAAAAACGCTAATAGCCAGAGCTGTTGCTAATGAAACTGGTGCTTTTTTCTTTTGTATAAATGGACCGGAAATTATGTCAAAGTTGGCTGGGGAGAGTGAAAGCAATCTCAGGAAAGCGTTTGAGGAAGCTGAAAAGAATGCTCCATCCATTATCTTTATTGATGAGCTTGATTCAATTGCTCCCAAGCGAGAGAAGACCCACGGAGAAGTCGAGAGAAGGATTGTTTCCCAGCTGTTGACACTCATGGATGGACTTAAATCCCGTGCCCATGTCATTGTTATGGGTGCTACAAATCGTCCCAATAGCATTGACCCTGCTTTGAGGAGGTTTGGAAGATTTGATAGAGAGATAGATATTGGCGTTCCTGATGAAGTTGGGCGACTTGAGGTTCTCCGTATCCATACAAAGAACATGAAACTTGCTGAAGATGTAAGTTCAAAAGTCTAATTTGCTTATTGTTTAGTTTGACTGTGTGTATAATTTTTGAAGATTTTGTAACATTAATATTGCTTTTGGCTATGCAGGTTGATTTAGAAAGAATTTCCAAGGATACACATGGTTATGTAGGTGCAGATTTAGCGGCTCTGTGTACTGAGGCTGCACTTCAATGCATCAGGGAGAAGATGGACGTGATTGATTTGGAAGATGATTCTATTGATGCAGAGATACTCAACTCTATGGCTGTTACTAACGAACACTTCCATACTGCTCTTGGGACTAGCAATCCCTCGGCTCTCCGAGAAACCGTAAGTTTTGCTTTTACTCTCTCTCTTAATATTTAGTTGTCGCTGATCATGAGTTTTCTGTTGGGCCAGGTTGTTGAAGTGCCCAATGTTAGTTGGGAAGATATTGGAGGCCTGGAGAATGTTAAGAGGGAACTTCAAGAGGTGATTTCACTTTCAGAATTGTGCCATATATATTAATTTCTGTTAACAGTACTCTCTGTGTTTCTTTTATGAATATAGTTGTTTACCTATATATATTTTGTCTTATAGACTGTTCAGTATCCTGTGGAGCATCCTGAGAAGTTTGAGAAGTTTGGTATGTCGCCCTCGAAGGGAGTTCTTTTCTATGGGCCACCTGGATGTGGGAAAACTTTGTTGGCCAAGGCTATTGCCAATGAATGTCAAGCAAATTTTATCAGTATCAAGGGACCTGAATTGCTTACCATGTGGTTCGGAGAGAGTGAGGCCAATGTACGGGAAATATTTGACAAGGCTCGTGGATCTGCTCCTTGTGTCCTATTCTTTGACGAACTGGATTCGATTGCCACACAGGTTCACCAAATTGCTTTTGACTGTGAGTTTCATGTATTTATGTACTTTTTTGCTTTCAATTTACACATTTTTTCCTACTTTTTTCAGAGGGGAAGCAGTGTTGGCGATGCAGGTGGAGCTGCTGATAGGGTTTTGAATCAACTCCTGACTGAAATGGATGGCATGTCAGCCAAGAAGACTGTTTTCATTATTGGCGCTACCAACAGGCCTGATATAATTGATCCTGCGCTCCTGCGGCCTGGTCGTCTTGATCAATTGATCTATATCCCTCTACCAGATGAGGATTCCCGCCACTCAATATTCAAGTCATGCCTTAGGAAATCTCCAGTTTCTAACGATGTTGACTTGAGAGCTCTTGCAAAATACACTCAAGGCTTCAGTGGTGCTGATATTACAGAAATATGCCAACGTGCATGCAAGTATGCCATCAGGGAGAACATTGAGAAAGTAAGTTTTTCGATGCAATTTTGTTCTTCAATATCTTGTCTACAAATCATTTATTAGCTCATCTTGGGGAAAAGGGTTTCATGCCATGTCAAAAATGGTATGGAACCACTTTCTTGTCAATATAATAGGTCATTTTAGTTATTGTACACTTGCATTAGAAGGGGATTGTAGTCCCTGATTCTACGTGGCTCCTGAATTGGCATATTAAAGAATTTTCATTATGCCTCAAGGTGATTATAGGTATATAAGGTTGTGTGGCAAATCCTTAAGTTTTACTTGGGAGCTGCGGAGTTTGGCATAGCCAATTTGTATGTGGAATTGAGGGGTCTTATGGGCTAATGACGAGCACTTTTTAAGTTAAATAAAAACACTATGCTAAGCTTTGGCTTTCATGTTTGCAGGATATTGAGAAGGAGAGGAGGAGAAGCGAGAATCCTGAGGCCATGGAGGAGGATGTTGAAGACGAGGTAGCAGAGATCAAGGCTGCTCACTTTGAAGAGTCAATGAAGTATGCACGCAGGAGTGTGAGTGATGCTGATATTCGCAAGTATCAAGCATTTGCCCAGACATTGCAGCAGTCTAGAGGGCTTGGTTCTGAATTCCGATTTTCAGATACTAGTGCTGCAGCTACTGCATCTGATCCTTTTGCAAGTAGCGCTGGTGGAGCCGATGAAGATGACCTGTATAGTTAAGTTATCTTTGTTTGTATGTTTTACTATTACTTTTGTTTATTTTGAATTTGTGCTATTTCAATTTCTGTTCTGCAGTGTATTTAACTTTTTCTTCCCGGTAAAATGGGATTAAAAGCATGCATGGATAGTTTCTTAGCCCAAACTTTTGGGTTTTGGCCAGTAGCTAACATCTCCTGTGGAGTTGCTCCACAGAACTTGATTTACGTGTAATTTCAGATAAATTGTTCTTCTGGCCGACATTATTTAGTTTTATTTCAGTTAAAGTGTTCTTTTTGGCAGACATCATTGAATTCAGAAGATGCCTTCTACGTTTAGTAGGTTTCTGATTAACTTTGGACCGCAGTGATTCAAAACCTCTTGAATATCAAGTGTGGCCTAGTTTCTTACTCTTTCCGTCCCAAAAGAATCGCTTTAATGCAAATTAAGGTGGTAAAACAAGGGGAAGGCTGTGTTATGATTTCAATTTTATCCTTCTGTTTTTTATTTAAATAAAATGCTAGTGGATTTATGCAAGTGCTGGTGAATTTGTAACCTAGTCCAATTAAGGGAGAGAACTTTATCAGTGACCTTGTACGCTTAAAGGGAGAGATCTTTATCGCTAAGATATCCCCTTTAATCTACTTGTGAAGAATTTTTTCACTACAAAGAAAGACCTTAATTTTGACAGAATTATACCCGACGGAATAAATTTGCTGGAAAATATATTAATTTTGATGGAACTATCCGTTGGTAATAATTTTGTCGTGGTAGTTGCGACGGAATTTCATTGGAAATATTAATTATCAAGCCCAAGAAAATATCCTGTCGGCACCAAGCATAACTTCGATGGAATAATATACAAATAATATACAAGTCCGATGAAAATTTTGTCAAAATTAAGTTATTTTCGAGAGACTTAATTTCTAAATGGTATGAAACCCTGATTCACTTTTTCTTCCTCCCGCTGCAGCCTCTACTTCCTCATTTCACAATACTCTCTCCCTCTCTTCTCTGATCTGCAACTAACCCAAATCGGCACATCTTAAATTTTTGGTTCTTCATTTCGTTTTTCAGTTGTTACCAGAGGTTAGGATTGCAAATGATCCAATCCGGTCCGAATTTTGACGAACTCAAACACTATTAGTCGAACTCGAACATATTTATATAACATGATCAAACCAACACACATGTGCGAGTTCAAATCGTTAGTTGTTCGTGAATATGTTCGAGTTCGTGAACAATTCGCGAACATAGTCGAATAATATCATGTTCATGAATATCTAAATGTTCACGAATACAAATTCGTTCTTGAACAACTCATGAGCATATTTGAATTTGATCAGATTCACGAATATTTGTATTTAGAACAATTAAACATGTAACTGATGTAAGAAATACAATTCGAACTCAAGCATCTCACGAACTAATTTAACCGAACCACAAAGTTCAGAAACACATTCGATCGAACAATCGAACGTGATATCATGTGTGAACTCGACTCAATAAGTTAATCAAATTAAACCGAACGGAACATGTTCGCTTGCAGGCCTACTGGAGGTAATTCATCTCCCAATTTCACTGGCGGATCAGAGCTCTCGATTTCAACTCCCGATTTCCCAATTTGGTTCTCTCTCTTCTGTTCTTCGTTCTTCAGTTGTTACCGGAGGCAATTCAACTTTTTGGTCAAATTAATCTTCTCCTATATCGGTAACACTCGTGCCTATCTATATGCTGTATAGATATTCAATATATACATCCACATATACGTACATTTGTTGTGTCTGATAGAATTAACATTAACAATACATGCGTTTATGTGTTTTCTCCTTCCATGCTTGTACTTCGTACACACTATATACACTATCAATCATACATTTTGAGCTATTTAGTTGACAATTGAATTTATCATCTTGATTTTGTGAGGAAATCTCATTAATTGGAGAAAAATGTTGCATATTGATGTTAAATTGTTCAAAGCTATGATGTGCAAATTTCTATGCAAATTTTACTCTGTAATTGTCAAAGCTTGCTTTGTATTTAAAAAAAATTAAGAATTATGGTGATTGCATAATTCTGTTTAGCAAATCTGCTCAGCTTGTTGGGTGTGCGTTGTGGGGGTATGGTTGGAGTTATTTTTGACGGAATTTCCGACAAAATTTTCATCAAATTTTTGTTTGGAATTTAATATAAAACTATAAAATTTAATATATAATAAATAAAAATAGAAAAATATTAATTATGATAAATTTAATACTAAAATATGTTAAGTAGTATTTACTTAGTTTTTCACTAATAAACAAAATTAAATAAACTAAGAGTATTTACTTAGTTTTAATTAAATAAAATTAAATAATAAATTAATTTTATTTAAATAAACTAAAATAATAAAATATAGTAAATCAAAATAAATTAAATATAATAATATAATATAATAAAACTATAAATTACACTTTTTCTTGCAGTGCTCGTTGTGCATTACTTCTGCAAATAAAGTATACTCCCACGCCAAGTTTCTTGTTCATGAGCAACACCTGGAGTACATGTGATAAGAAAATCGTAATTTTTTTTATTCTGATTTTGATACTTATGATGTCGGCACCAGGAGTGATAAGAATTCATTTTAATAATATAAGAAATGAACCTGCTAGACTCTGGCTACATACTATATAATCTATATTATATACGTATATATATCTAATAAGTTATGCATTCTGTTAAGTATGTTTGAAAAGAATTGGTGATTGCTTTTAAATTAAATTAAATTAATATACTTAATGTATAAAGCTCACCAAATCATCACTTTATAATTCTATTTACAATTCGAATAAGGTTATGTGCCGAGTATGTATTTACCTATTACATATGTATTCGGTTATAGTAATGCAGCTAGTTTTTTTTTATAATATTTTGCTAAGGTGTTAAGCAAGAACATTTGAAAATTTAATATGTGAAGTTTATAGGAACGAATAATAATAATAATAATAATAATATGAGTCTTGGGAAAAGAAAATTTATAATTAGTAATTCAACTTATATCTTCTTAATTTATTTTTATTAATTTATGTAATAAGCCTTAACGAAGGGAGTGTAAACAAGTCATATTTGAAGTATACTCTGGGCATTACATTGCTTACTTTAGATATGAATTTCATACTCCTTCAACGACACTCCTTTAATTTTAACTTGTTCATTTTGCTCATCATTAGAATTCGGGTATTGTTTCTCATGATTGTTCTTTGTCAAATTCATGTGATAGTTTTATTTTGATGTTAGTATATAAAAGTCATATTTGTACTCTTTGAACTAGTTTATCACATTTAATATTTATTTTGATCTTTGTAAAATTGTACATGTTACTATATTTTTGGAGACTGTGTTGATTGTTCGTTTCGTTTTAACATGTACATATTAGATTCCCTTGTGTTGGCATAGTGTCGTATGTATTGTGATATTATATCTTTGTTAAAATATATTATAGAGTATACCTGAGTTATAACAATCTGTGGGGTACCACAAATATGTCATCTTGGCGTCGAGATAAGACACATTTCATGGCGGTGTAATTAGTCCACGAGGTCTTCATTTATGGTTTGGTGGAAGTTGACCATATTTTGATTCTGTTTTGGGTCGACCTCAGTTTTTCTGTTATATTTTGTCCTACGAATTGTTGATATTTATACTGAACACACCTTGCAATTTTGCGTACATCTGGATTATGCAGTCCGATGTGTGATATGTCAGTATGGTATTATTTTAATTTGTCAGTGTGGCAAGATATATTTTTATTTTATTTTGAGTTCGGTATAAAATAAAATCTTAGCCATTTGATTCAACTTACTATTTTATTTTGTGTTAATTTTGTTCGTTTTAGTTCAGTTCAATTTATTTAGTTATATACTTTGGTTTATTATTCCTACATTCTATATATGTATTGGGTATTTGGTTTATCTTGTATTTTCTTTTGACAAGTAATTAAGAGCAAATATGATGAGAGCTCATTTTTATTCAAATCATTTAAATATTTTATTTAAGTTATGACACTTTGATTTATGTTCTGGAATTATTTAATTATTTATAATTATAATAAATATCCTAGATTGTAGTTGGAATAGGTTTAACATTTATTATTTATTTTACGACTTAAATCATTGATATTATTTTTGTTACTTTTTTTCCTATTTTAGAGAAGGGGTGTTATAAGTAATGTGATAGTCCAGTCTTGAGACCCCATTTCTTTCTTATGTAAATAAACTAAATAACTTTTGTTACATATTATATCCTCAATAAACACGTACTAAAACAAACGAACCTTCTTTTTACTCGTTCAGTGAGACAATTGGTTAACATTGTGGAAAAAGTCGTGTGAAAAAGAGAGATACTACGAGTGAGTAGACAAATCTTTCTCGTTGATAATAATAGTAGCTGAAGTTTATAATCAAAATTTTATTATTTTTGAGATAAATATAGAACAATTACATAATATAAAGTATTTGCAAATTACATAAAAAAAAATTGTTATTAAATATGTATTAAAAAATTAAAGGTTGACGATGTGCAAATAAAAAAGTCTCATGAAAATTGATAATTAGTACCTCTTTTAATTTTAAAATATAAGATCATTATTATTTTTAAAAAATTAATTTGTAATATTTTTAAACTTAAAATTGATATAAATTTATTTATTTTAGGTTAATGCGAAGATAAATATTATAAATTATCTAAAAAGTATTAATAATAATAAATTTTATTATTTTAAAATTTTTAATAAAATTTATGAATTTTAAATATCTTAAATTAAATTATAAAAACGAACAATCATCCCGTAGTATGAAACAATGCGAGGATATGGTGATTGCTGATGAGGAGACATCACAAACTTTTGAGGCAGAGGTTCGTATTGATAGAGGAGGAGGATGAGACGTGTTTAGTTGGGGTACCATACCATAAGTTGCAATTACCACCATTCCATATATTGCTAAAGAAAACACTTCATTTTTCAAATCAAATCATTCGTATCTTTTAGAAAAGGTAAGCACCACATCATATCACATCATATCATGCCCCTAGACATCAATTATTATTGGCCCATATATGCTTTGTCTACAGGGGCGGAGTAATAATTTTGTTTCAAGATATGTCAAAATTATATATTAAAATATAATTTGATATTTTTTCAAATTTTGAAGATTTTTTATAATTAATTTTATATAAAATTTCGTAGCAATTTCTTTTCAATATATAAAATTAAATAGTCGGTGAGAAAATTATCCTCCATTTTAGATCGAAACTTAATTTGATGATATTCATAATTGAAAATAATCGTTCGGTAATTGCATTAGAAATTAGAAGAGTAATCATGAGTTCAGAAATAATTGACAAATAAAGTCTTAAGTCTAAAACTTTTTTTACTTAAGTAAAATCTAATTTTTTTTTACTTTTATGTTTTTATAAGGGGTGTCAAAACCAAAATATATAGAATATGTACTTAGTTATATATATATAAAATAGAAGGGATCTTTATTCTTCAAAACTCAAGGGGTGCCATGACACCACCAACTAATAAGATAGTCTTGCCCCTATTTGTCCATTGAAAAACGTATGGTTTCATATTTTTGAGTACAAACTTTACTTGATAGGTTAACATTTACAAACTACCCTAATTTGTAATAAAAAGAAATAAACTTCTATTTATTGATTTTTTTTCATTTCGTAGAAATGAGGACTGCTATCTCGATGTTGCCCTAGTTTTTAAAAATCTGTTGATGACAAGAAGATTAACTCATACGGCTATCAATAATATGTTTCACTAAAATTTAAGTTTATAGAAACAAGATGTGACGCCCCTAAATCAGGCTCACATCACCCAATGTGAGTCATTAAATGATTACAACAAAATTATTACAATACAGTATAACAATACATTACCCAGTAATACACAACTAAATATTCACTATTATTGCCACACTATTTTACAATATGGTAAAAACTACTATAACAACTATCTCGAACTATCACTCCATTCTCCTTTTCTTCCTGCTAGTCTCAGCTGCACTCTAATTTTTTGAATAATTGAACAAAAAAGAAAGTGTGAGCTTAAATAGTCTAGTAAAGAATATCATGACTAAGATAATGACAAATAAATTATCATTAGCCTTTAACAGTTGAGTTTTTGATAGAATAATATAAACAACAAGTTTTAAATCAACAGCTGCAGTTAAGTTCTTGAACAAAATTTAGATCAACAACTGCAGCGGAATAACAACCAATAAAGAATCATGTAAATCATGATGTTCACTAGCTTCTCTTTTTTAAAAAAATCATCATCTACCTTTATCATCTGAAATATCACTAGTCATGATCATGTTAAACAACGGTTCTTCTTTGTCTCAGGTCAAAAAGAATATTCACCACATGTCATAAAAGACACACCACTATTATATCGCATTTATCCTATCATATGTGCCCCAAAAAATACACCACCATTATATCGCATTTATCCTATCATCTGTGCACAAGGTCACATATATTCACAATAACTTGATTCTTGATGATTAGTACACATAACAATGATATAAATAATGAACAAAAGAAATATAGTAATAGAAAAAACAATAGATATCGAAAGTTTATAATTTTTACTTTGTCCAGAGTCAAATAATATCCATATTATCAACATGATATAGAGAAAAAGGTGTTCAAGTTCAAGAATAATATCCAACATTCACAGGGAAGAAGTTCAACGGTACAAAAAATATTTAGCAGTCCACAATATTCACAGTTCAACTAAATATTCATAGGTCAAAAATTCAACGTCCAATAATTCACTGTTCAAATATAACGATGGAAATTTAATAGAAATATTCATTTCAAAATATATTAGATGAAGCGCAAACTATTAATCATTTTAGGAATTTTATCGAACAATATTTGTCATAGTAAGTTTAATATAATAAAAAAAATGATATCTTTTACCCTATCATGAAACTAGATACTGTTTTTTATGAAGGTGATCAACCTATATGTATATTTATGATTTAATCAGTAATTAATACTTATCAATTTCATGATGTACATTATTATATATTATAAGATCATCAAAAGTGACTATATAGTTTTTTTTTTGTAGTATACAAAATAAAGTAAAATATACTTCAAAATAGTTTTTGAAGAAAAATACTATTTCAAAGTAAAATCTTCCAAATAATTTTTTTTTAAAATAAATCTTCTATTAGAAGAGAGTTATAAAGGAAGAGTTGTAAACAATATGCGACGTGTGTGAGTGTTTATATAACTTTTATTGAAAAAATTACTTAGATAATATTTGTACTTTTACTGATCTTTATCAACACTTAAGATAGCCTTAACTAACTCAGAAAAATCTTACACTAAAAATATTTAGAAAGTGGAAGGAAGGATAAGTAAGAAGGATATGAAAATTTCTTATGTTAAACTCCTTATTTATAGTCAAAACTTAATCAACTATTCCAAAAATACATTTCACATTTTTTAATCTACATCATTCATTATTTTTCATACTTTAATCTACACTATTTATTAACTAATCACATGATTTACACCTTAATCTAACTTAATCTACATCATCTATTAACAAATCACACGATTCATACCTTAAACTACACCATCCATAACACATTTTAAAGATTCACACAATACATTTAAAGATTATATTATCCATCTTTTATATAATTATATCATTGACTTAATATCACAATTATTTAAATATTCAGTGTTATTCAAATAATTAGTCTGTCTAACTATTTAATACTTGTGACTATAACTGTGATAATTATTGGTCTAACGATACAAGATGTTGTGCATTATGACGATTATTGACTTAATAACGTAGAATGTTGTGCAATGACAATTATTGATGAAATGATGTGCAATGGTTATTTTATCAGTTCAATAATATAAAATACTATGCAATATCATGTGCTACTTCAGAATACCGTGTGTTACAGTAAAATACCCATATACTACTTTTCTTTTATCACAGGATAGTTCAACAGTTAAAAGTGATAGTATCGTTTATAATTTTTATTTAAAAAGATTACTGCTGTCGTTTTCTATATCCGACAATATTTCGTTGTGGGATTCACTAATGATTGGTTATTTCGGCGTCGTCGTACGAATCGAATATTTCTCGACAATTCGAATATTGTCCGATATAATAAAATTTGAGTATAACATATTTTAACTTTAATTTTTATCAAAATAACATTTTATTACTTCAAAATAATATATATAAAAAAATAAAATTTTATATAATAAAAGTCGAAGTCTTATACAAGATTCCTACTTATTAGACCCAAGTGTGGCTTATATTTTTTGTGTTATAGGTTAATTAGCTTATTCATAGTGTGCGATCTTATTAGAATTTAGAATTGTCACAAACTACCTTCATCGGAAATAAGAACCAATTGTTTTTAGAATTTTTAAGTTTGTATTTGACACACTTAAATATATATTTTAATATTTTGTTTTTTAATAAAAATTAAAATATTTATAATTTAATATATTAATAAATATACATCTAAAAAGTTATTTTTTTTAAGTGCGTACAATTCAAATATTATTATTAAAGAAATGCTACATCCTAATCGGGTTGACCAAACTTCATATTATGTGATAATGTAAATAATCGACCACTTGGTTCTATTAATTCTGAGCATATTAGTATTACAAGCTTGGAACCATTGCCAAGGCATGGACTATCTTCTCTTTTTATATATATTTTTTATTAAATTAATTAATTCAATTATAAGTTTTGTTTAGATTATATATCTATGACATTAATGTTTTTTTATAACTTTTTATTTTATTTTATTGTGAGATTTATGCATGAATGTATATAGATAATAAATTATAATTATAATTATTGAATTTAAACATGTATTATTATAATTATGTAGTTTGTATTTGAGAATTATATGTTGATGACCAAATTAATTTTGAAATAATTAACTAAATTAATTTAAATAAATTTTTTAATTATCTTATTATATATAGTAAAGTAATTGGTATAACGGGAAGTCAATTTTGTCAAATACATTAAGTTTTTTTAATTGTACTTTTAAAATTGTAACCAAAATTTTATCATGATTGTAATTGTAGAGAGATGTGAAAGTTGTTTAAATATTAAAATAATTATGGGTAATTACTTTGTGAAAATCGAAGGAGGGGAAAAATACTTTGGGCGTATAAGACAGAGAAGAGTCGTATTATATATTGTAATTTTTTTTAATTAAATTATAATTACAATATAAATATATATATATATATATATGTGTGTGTGTGTGTGTGTGTGTGTGTGTGTGTGTGTGTGTGTGTGTGTGATAAATAAAAATTAAAAATAATATTTTTTAATTTATTATATTTTATTGCATAAAATTTTATATTTGTTATTGTTATATATTTGGCGATATATATATCTCTGACAGAAAATACAACTTTTTATGATTTCCTCATTGGTGTCCCCACACGTGTGCTTTCACGTGGGAGAAGTCTGACACTCGCACAGATTTATGTTAGACACCGCAAATGCAATTCAACGTCGGCGTCAGATATGAACGTGTTCCTACTCATCCCAATTCCACGTGGGTCCCAAAGGCCAAATCTAACAGTAGTAAATACTACTATTACCTGCATTATTTTGGGGACCAAATTCTCTTTAATTTATTTTTTTATTTTTTTGTATTGAGATTTATAACACCATAATTTTTAAAATTTATACGTATTATTGTTATAATTTAATTTTTTTGTAGAGTTATAATAACAAAATATATCATCATTATAAAATTTAAAAATTGTTATTATAAATTTCGACATAAATAAATAAATAATTTTAATTATAGATAATCTCGTACCATCATTTTGGGGGAATTGTTTGGAAAGGAATTGTTTCTGTTCCTAATTTATTACTCCTTCCTTTTAACTTATATAGGTCATTTAATTTATTTTTTTTATCTTTTCAAAATAGAATACATGTTACATATATCTAAAAAAAATTAATTATTTTTTTACCCTTAAAGATAGAGTAATTGAGAGAGAAAAAAGAAAGAATAATTAATTAGTGCATGTATAGTAATAAAATTTTAAACCAACATTAATTACTTAACATTAATATTAATGAAATTTTTTAATATGTATGATTTTATCTTAAACGATCTATATAATTGATTTCAGAGCCAATTTTAATATTTTGCTCACCCTTAATCCATTCTACCCTTTTTTTTTGTCGTTTTGACCAAATAAAATTTAAGTGAATGAAAATAATAAAAGAAAAAAAATCTATTTATTTGGCCAAAATTACTTTTAGACTTGCGTATCCAAAATAAAGAACTAAAATTGATATATATATATATAGATTTATTCTTAATTTTTCCCTTCTTACTATTCCCTCTATTCTATTATAATAGTTTTATTTGTTACAAAAATAAATTTTATTTTTATTGATAATATAAAATGACATAATTTTCTTAAATTTATAATCATAATTTTATTTTCATGCCATTATTATTAAACATTAATTTTTTATTTTTAGCAATCAACATAAAATGAAAATATATATTTAATATTAATAAATTTTATAAGTAAAAATATTTTTAGAAAACGAAGGTAGTAATTTTTTTTCCAGTGATTTTGTCTCGAGCTACAGCTACCCTTAACTTCACTCGCCTACTAATAGCTGGCCCTTAATGCAAGTGAATAAAGGGTTGAGGGTTGGTGGGTTGGGTTGACTGTTGACTGTTTTAATTAAATTACTATATATATATATATATATATATATATATATATATATATATATATATATATATTGTGCATTCGTGTCTAATGCTGAAGACGGGCCCCCGCCCGGCCTTCTTCCAGTTCTCTTTGAAGTCTTTTACACATTATGAAGGCATAGTTGTTTTATAAATATAATGGACCCACTGTAATTAATAACTGTACATGTCTAATGCTTTCGAAATAACATATATTCGGTCTTGGCTAAAAGTTGACTGAGATGACAAATCACTCGTCACTTTGGTGGTTCCATATATGCTATATATGTCATCTCCCACCATAGAATTACTGAAAAATAATGAATTATGGTTGAAAAATATTTATGCCTTCTTAAATATATTCATTATGTGCAAAATAATGTTTAATTTCTTTTGCACGTTCAACAAAAAAAAAAGAAAATATACAAAGATTTTGGTGATCCATGCAACAAGCAAAGACGGTATACGTCATTATTGAGTCCGGCCGGCCATGTACGTACTACATGCACCGCGGAACATTTTCCGGCTTCTTCAAAGTTATTGAGTACCACCGTACTAGGTAGTGTTTATCAATTTACAAAATTGACACTTGTAAATAAATTATACGTACATGATATCAAAAAATGGGAAGAAACAGGATATTTAAATTTATTTTAAATTTATGATCTTACATATATAGTAAAAATAAAAAGATAGACATTATATATCACTCGACTTTGTTCTTTACAAGTTTATACCTGGTTTCTATATATCTTAGAACTTATAAGAATTTACAACTTTGTTCATCTTTTTATTCATTGAAAAACTACACACACAAGGAAAAAAAGACCTGTTTGGATAACTTTTTTGCCTTTAGTTTTCAGAATACATTTTAGAGTGCATCATAGAGGGTGTTTTATAACAGTTGTAGATGTACACTGTGCACTAGGCATGTAAAAGAATTTAATCTCTTATTGCTAATTTCCTCTTTGGCTTCTTCCGTGAATGAAAAGGGCTATTTGTTTTAATTAATTTGTTTATGAAATTAATAACCTCATAATTAAAATCACCAGCATTAATATATCTGTTAAACTGGAAGCTTAAATTTCATAAGTGGCATCCATTTCGATACATTCCTTTCAGATAAGGATTGGAGAAGGAGTGATGAAGAAGAGGATCGATATATACGCATGCCTACTTCATGAACTTAATTATTCTTGAAACACTTACAATAATTTAAAATTAATAATAATTACAAAAGAAAAACAGCCAAATCAACAAAAAAAAAACAGATCTAAAATACTATGACCCGCCATTATGCAACTGTCATTAATTAATTATAAGACTAAAAAAGAAAATTCATTTTGATACGTAGGTTAATATATATAAACATCAATGCTCACTCCGCTCATGCCAACACACAAGCATTGCTATGCAGCGGCGGAGAATATAAAATTTGGCCCGCTGCTTCTTCGCAAGATGCCCACACCTCTCACTGAAAGATGATCTGCAGCCGCCGTCCGGGGCGGCGGCATGCTCCCCGCCGTGCTGATTTTTAAATTGCAAGCTGCTAATTTCCTCATTGGCTTCTTCCATGAATGATTGTTGATTTATATATATAAGTTTTAGCTAGCTACTTTGATCTTCTTCCGCTAAAATGTACAGTGATTCTTTATTTATTTGTATATGTAGAAGTAGTAGCAACCGCAGCTACTATACTGGTAGAGGTGAAGGTTGCTATATTTATACTGGTTTCAGAATCTAACTTTGAGGCTTTTTGTTGGTGTACATGTACTTACTCTCTGACGGTCTCGTGCTGATGAGTTGTCGCTGTAAATTTCTCCCCTTTTTCTTTTTGGTGTAATTAATATTACGTGAACATGAATCAACATGGCATGAGACTAAACACAAACGGTGCCCGGTATTTATCATCACTTCGTGAACGTTTATTATCTCTGTAAGTCACAACCTAAATTTCTTAATTTTTTAAATCCATAATTGGCTAGTTTTGACATAATAATTAGGCAGGTTAATACCAAGATGTTGCGGAGAAGAGAAGATAAAAGTTACATATATACGGAGTAATCAACTAAAGCATTATAATATTGGAGGAATGAGGATGGATGTTGAATTTTTGTTTTCCTTCTTAATATATGATGATAAGAAGATCTAGTAATTAAGGAAGATTACAAATCTTTACATACTCTATACATATATAGATTTAATTAAAGTTCCCCCTTATTTCTTTCCTATCGAAAAGAAGAAGAGGTTAGAGCGGATATATTTTTTTATAGACGAAAGTTCTTTTTTTTTAGCTCTCCCAACAAATTTTTTCGGAAAACTCCCTCACATGATCAAACTTCCATTAGATTTAGGGATGTTAATTCAGTAATTCATCGCATGGAATTAATTAAGTAGATGGTGAACATGCACATTTTTGTGTTTGTTAGACATTGATTCAATGCAAGGACAGAAGGATCAGAAGAGAAGAGGGCCACCAAGCGTGCATATACCATTTACCATCCAAAAGTTATCATTAATTACAAAATGCAATGATTTTTCGGAAACTATTCATAAAAACTGTACGTTAACCTGTTTGGCACCAGTTCACTGCTTGGTAGCAATTAGGGGAGCCGCTCGATCAGTTCACACCTGTACTCTATCTAGCGACTAGCAACCAGATCTGATCGAGTATCATGCACCACAGACCTAGGTAGCTATAAAAGAGAATTAGTGAAGCCCATTGAGCTGGGTGAGAATTTGGGCGGCTGAGATATTATTGAGAAGCTCAGCTGCTCCCTTGTCAACAGATTCTATCTATTCCGTATGATAACTTTGCCAAAAATTACCAACTGCACTATTGTGCTATAATTGTTCCGTCCACCAAAACATGAAATAGATATAAACTTTACCCAAATTATCAGTAAAGATCAAATCAAAAGGGAGAGTATCAAATACTTCATTATATAAGTTTTGACTTCACTCTTATATTTCACTTTAATACAAAACTAATATACCTATCTCATATAATTATGAAAATGGATGAATGTGAGCAGGGCGGATCCAAGATTTTTTTTTTTTATAGCAGGAACAAATTTTAATAAATTTTTTTATTGAAATTAAATTTAAATTAATCATAATATTAACTAATCATAATAATATTTACAAATTATAATACTATCCTCTTAGACCTATAACTTGAAAATGTTCTAAAATATTAATTTTGTTATCAATAGTTTTAAATACATCATTTTCAATATAAGGAACCAAATAATCACTTAACTATTTATCGCCTATTTAGTTTTGGAGAGTGGTTTTAATAATATTCATCGCTGAAAATATCTTCCCTATCGTGGCAATAGTAACCGGCAAAATCAAAGTCAATTTCAAAAACAAATAAACCCGAGTATACAAATCAATCTTATTCTTCTTAACTAACTTTTGAGCAAGTTCACCAATCTCTTTCACATTAGAAAATCCAGGATCATTAGAGTATTCAAAATTAAAGCCTTACTTATTATGTTTGAGAAATATTTAACATTCTTTCCATACATTCTCTCATCCTTCAATATCAAATTCAAAGGTGCAAATTCATTTGCTTAAGAACCTCCAAATTTCACGATAAGTGTATTGCAATATACAAGATGAAAACTAAAAAATTATACATACTTGCCTTGAAAGATTGCTTTACGATTCTTGAGCAGTGACCACCAACAGTCTCCAAGAATATTAAACCCACAAATGCTTTTGTGTATTAGTGTATATAAACCTTAGGACCACATAATAGGCTTTACTCCTGTACATTACAAAACTTTATCCCAGTGACCCTATTACATATATTTGTTGAGAATAAGAAGGGGGGAAATCTAGAATCCTTGCTCCAACATATGGTTCGCATATAGGATAAATCAATTAATAAATTAATTCTTGCTTCAACAAAATCCTAATTTGTAGTAAAAATCAATAAATCAATTAATAATTGTCTTTAAAAATGTGAGATAAAAATCAAATCAATCAGTGAACGACCAAAAAAGCTAAGATTAGAAGTAGATCCAAACCCCTAAAATCCACAAATCTTGTCATTAACATTAGAAGTATAATATTCATACTCTGATCTAAGCATGGATCAATCTTAGAGAATAAAGTAACAATATACTCGCGTAACTCACTTGATACTGGAAACCTTGGCAGTTGGTTCCACTGGCGGCAGGAGAGAGAATGAGGGATAGAGAGAGACAGTGGCAGAGGCTTGTGGGTGTAGGCACTGAGTTAGTATAAAAGGTTTTAAGTTTAATCTTTTTATAAATTTGCCTCCTTAATTTATTAAATTATTTATTTACCCCTATACCTATATAAAAAAAAAACTCAGCAAAGGCAGGTGGCTCCCCTACCCCCGGAGTACATCCGCCCCTGAATGTGAGACTTATTCACTATACATGTGAGAAAAATCATGTTAAATTTTTATTTTTCTATAATTATCCAACACAAATACAAAGATATTATAGTTTTTTCACAATACCATAACTTTTGACAAGTATTTTGCAATCAATCTTTATTACTCCAACTCATATTACAACCTCAGCTCTATATGTAGCTAAGGCTGCAAACGAGTCAAATCAATTTGAATTTTTAACTGCTCGGATTCGACTCTTAAGGTTAAATTTGTACTCAAATTCGAACTATATTTGAAAAAAATTATTCAGATTTGATTCGACTCGGATCGAAAATCAAATTATATTCAAACTATTTGCGAACTTCAAATTCAAACTTGAATTTAAGTTTTCACATAGTAACTAGTTTTATAATACATATAATTATTAATTGAACTTATTATTTTACTTAGAAATGAAAAAATATAATTATAATTACACTTTAAATATATAAAATTATAATTAAAATTACAAATAAAATAAAATAAAAAAGTAATAACTAATTATTCAAATTTTGTTTAATTGTGTATATATTATAAGAGAATGTATCGAGGATTTATTCAAATATGTATTAATCGATTATGTATCGGATTATGATTAAAAATTCGAGTAGTTTGAATTCTAAATGAGTCGAGTATAATCTTATTCAGATTCTACTCATATTTTTATTCAAATTATTTTTTGTGCTCAGATTTGGATCATATTATTAACTAATTCGAGTTTCACTCACATCTTTTTTAGTCGAGCCCAAACCGTTTGGTTCGATTTGCAGCCTTATGTTTAGCCTACACTGCAACACTAGACAGTGGAAGAAAGAGCAGGTAGGTTTGGCACAGAGACAATACGCCTTCCTCACTAAGACCTACTATTCTCAGCAAACTTAAGGCTCCCTTGATGTAACCCTTTCTCATTCTCATCCTCGCTCCACTCCGCCCCATAATAATACCCATCCTTGTTCTTCTTCTCATCTTTTATTGCCGCCAGGAACATGCTCCCCCATTGCGGAAAATGCACCACCGTCGTGACAAGCGTGCACCTCACAACCTTTATCCCTGTCAAAGACAACCCTGTTTCAATTGAATATCTCGAATTCGTAAAAAACAATAATTGCGTTAACTCGGATCCGAAATTGCCGCCAACAACCGTTAGGCCCAAGATGACGCCTAGTGAGCGTCGAGAAATGCAGGGGATGATGCCAAATGTAGCTCCACATGCAGCTTGTGCGCCAATGGAAAATAATATCATTGATAAAATGGAGAAAGAAAATGAATTTGCTCGACCGAGACAAGTTCAAAAGATCCCTCCTTATAAGAGTCACTAACACTAGAGATTCTAGCGACATGACCAATTCCTTAACAAAGTCACTGCTAGTAGAAACTCTAATGGCAGGACCAATTCTAATTTGAATCCAAGCCCTTCATTATTATGATAGATAGTGTAAGATGTGGTTAGTGAAATAATACTCCTAGCAACTAGTTGATACATATGGCTTCCTATATATATATATATACTAGTAAACATATAGAAAAAATTACACTACTCAGACATGAAAAATAAAAATCAAAACGAGTTTCGTGAGCCCATAAGATCATCCAATTACATTCCAGAATTAATCGATAATTAAATGCATTTTAGTTACATAAATATTTTGGAATAATCCCCTTTTAGTTTGCCTTGTAGGCAGACGGAGATACATATCAATTTAATAAACCCTTTCTCATGTTCTTTTTAGATATATATATTTGTGATGGATTAGTGGTTTTCACAGAAAAAATAAGCTCATATATTTGTCTTGTTATAGACATTTGGACTGCTACTAAAAATGTGCTGCCGAATGTAAGGAAGGGACAAGTACGTACTAGCATATTTCTTTGTCAGGATTATATTTTGTTTGAACTTGGGCAATTTCCATTTGTAGTCTCGACAAAGTTTACTTTTCTTAATGGGCCTATGATTAACTTGAAAAGCAAACTTTCCAGAAGCAATTAATATTATATCTTTTGTTTTATGCTTTATTAGGAAGGACAGTAGCATAAGTTTTGTTCTATTCCACATACTTGGAGTATTGAAGCTACCTAGCTTCCTTATGTTTCAAATAATAAAAGGGGAAAGAAAGAAAGAAAACAAACAGACACACAATTTTATCGATATACATTGATGTTTTCACAAAATAACTTGATATTTTTATAAATTCTCCCTCGTAAATAATAAAAAAAAAAATACATTCAGCCTTACAAAAATATCAAATTTTCCCTCCGGATTATCATCACACTAGGAGCGTTTGAGGACTCCACAATGGCTAACTAATATGGAGTAGCACCAGTGTCTTTGCTCCAATAAAGGGGCGGCTGGCTAGTCGTAGTTTCTTTCTTATTTGTTAAACCCTTGATGTGTGCATGCGGAACCTAAATTCTATAGAGATAACAAACAAACAAAAAATTGTTTAAGTTTAGTTTTGGAAGGAAGGGATATTTGAGAAAATTTCTTCTTTTTAATTTTTTTAGAAAGAATAACTTTCACTCTCTCTATTAATTCCCTTCCCTTGACATCAAACTCACAAAAAGAGGGTCGATGATGGATTAAATTGGCATTTTATTTCTTTGTTGTGTATGTGAAACTAATTACTCCCCTCCTCCCTCCCTCCCTAAATTGATAGTTAACCATATTAGAAGCTGTCATACTCATACACCCACACTTACACGTGATTTTGGCTGGTTCTTTTCGAATATCAATTTTTTAAAATTAAATAATGTCATTGGAAAAATTGGGTTGGGGTGGGTAGGGGAACTTAGTAATATATATGTCTACTAATTTATTTTACAGCCCTTTCTGATTTTGCTTATAGATTATGGAATTCTAATACTCACAGAGATTAGGAATCTCCTCTTGGTAGTGAGTGAGTATTAACTTTAACTTCAAAGTGTTTACATCTTTTGTATTTATACTATGTATAAGCTAACGCACGAAAATGAGAGAGGATAAAAATCCTAAACATCCAATATTCATTTCTTAACAGAAACCAATTCGATTTAAATAGCCATTCTAATCTCAAAGCACCAGTGGTCTAGTGGTAGAATAGTACCCTGCCACGGTGCAGACCCGGGTTCGATTCCCGGCTGGTGCACAAGCAATGACGAAGTGCCTATTGCGATGGTTGGGTCCGTCGCTTTCTCTGTTTATAACAGATTAAAATTAGGCTGTACTGAGCTTTGTTAACTTCTTCCTTTTTAATTCTTTTTTCACTGCTTTCATTGTTTCCTCAGAATAAATAAACAAATTTAATCTCCATTTGAAGTATAATTTGACATTCAAAAATTTATTTTAATATGTACTTTCTATATAATTAAAAATATTAATAATTTTGATGATAAAATTAAATGTAGCCTTCTAAATTTAAAAATGTCTTAAACTAACTTCAAAAATGGCTTTAATATTTTGGAAATAAGTAAGTATTTTGTTTACCGCGCATTTAAATTTATAATTTTTAAAAATTAAATGAATCATATTAATTTTAAATTTTAAAAATCTCCTTCAAACTTTGAAACGTCAAATTTAATTTTATATTTTATAACCAATTTCTTGCATTTCTTGATAATATAGATTTATTTTTTCTGAAACTATATAGATAGATGAACGTATGTGACATGTGAAAGCACCTATTTACGTCCCACTTGGTTTTTCCTCTCTCTCTCTCTCCTCTCATTTTATTTCCTTCCTAGAAATTAAATGGTTTCACCTGTGGGCATAAATGATTTACAGGCACTAGTAATAAATAAAAAATCGAAACTGAAATTGAATATATCAGAAACTGCAATGAAATGAGAATGGTACATGTGCTCTATAAACCCCCAAAAAAAAAATTACTGATCGGGAGACGGACAAAGAGAGAAGTTGTAATATGTACATTTATAGACTTGCATTCCATCTTTAAGAGCCATGAAGTGCTCCTCTTTTGCCCTTGACTTGAGTCCAAATCCTAAACTAGTGAAATGAATAGGACAGAACTGCTTTAGGGCTGAACAAGCAAATCTTCATAGGCATCCAGCCCTTCACTACCCAGACGTTGCCTCAGTTTGTAAAATGCTCGGCTCTCCAGCTGCCGGACTCTTTCCTTAGACAGCCCGAAAACAGCACCTATGTCAGAGAGTGATTTTGATATACCACCCTCAATGCCATATCTCAGCCGCATAATTTTCCTCTCACTGGGACTAAGAATGCCGAGTAGGTAGCAGACGTGCTGCCTCATGAGCTGCTTTTCCACGCTAGATTTTGGGGTCTCAATTGCCATGTCAGCAGTGATTTGCTGTGAAAATAAAAACAATGTATTGCTCTTTATCGTAATAAAATTTAAACAACGGCATAATAAGACATTCTACAGCTGTAAATACTGTTTATTCGCCACTATATTTGAAGTAGGGCCTTAGATTGGCAACTCATTAATCTGAAAATGAAAAGATACCCAATTTGGGGAGAAGAAGTCTCAAAACACAAAAAGTTGATTGAAGTCTCAGTCAAAAGGGTGCTCTTCAAATGATGGTATATAGGGAACATAGATATCTTTATGGTTTCAAAACTTAAAAGAGTGAATTAGCTTAGACACACAGAACCCAGATGGGCACAATAGAAATACATTGACATAAGAAACATCAAACTAGAAATGGTAAAAAGGACACAAGACAATACGAGACAAATATGTAATAAAAAATCAACCTTTTGAATTAAAAGTAGCACGTGGCAACTGACACTCAAAAAAATACCTTTTCAGAATAATGTAATGTGAACTACAATTATTGCTCTTGTAATGAACTTCTTTCTTTACAACTCTGGCCTAAACCGACGATCATTGGAAACATGGACTCGGTTTACCATGTATGTGGTGTCAACATCCATTTTTAAGATTTCTCAGAAAACTTTTGAGGCGTGTCAACATGTTCTTCCAAGATTTTGAAGCATCCCGATATGAAGCGTACATGCAACATGTGTGTGGGTGCGTGTTGTGTCTAGTTGCCTGAGATCCGTAAGCAAAGCTACAGGAAATCATAACATGTATTTAGATATATATATATATATATATATAAAGAGATGTACACGCTCCTAGAAAAGTCAAGCAAGCCTTAGAGTCAGACAGATGACCAAAAAGCACAAGTCTCCGCGTAAGTGTCCATACCAGTTAGATGATATTTCTTATTTTTATGGTTTTAATGTTCATGTACTCTGCTCCAAAAAAACCCGAAATGGATTTGAGTGCATCTGATAATATGAAAGAATATGCTAGTTCTGCTATAAAATACAAGGATGGAAAAAGTTATTCACTATTTTAGCCAAATGATCTAGTCTTGAATTCCTCCCAATTAATTTGTGCACCTTTTGCTGGTAATGTTGTTACCGTTAGCTTCCTAACTCTACAAAGGACATTTTAATTAACACTTGGCTTGACCCTAGTTATAAGAAAAATCTATATTGTTATGAGAAAGTTAACAACGATACATTTGATATCAAGCGAGCAGGAAGCAGTTTCCAACTAATTCTTGATGTGAACATGTTGCATAACTACAGTACTGAAACAAAACCCTTGCATAATGTCCCCAAGATGTTTTCTTCATCATTTTCTATAAATATATTAAGTTCTTGTTCTTACCAGGTTGTCACTAGGGTCACAAGAAGTTTACCTGAAAAGTAGTATTTTGGTCTGTCCACACAGATTGTTGCATTGAAAGAGGCATTCTAGCTGAATATAGCAATCTTTCCAATTTATCAACTGTAACTCCAGCACGAGCTGCAATTTGCTCTTTGGTTGGATGATGTTGTCCTTCTTGGATGCATTGTCTCTTTGCTTCTGTAACCTTAGTCAGGAGGCCATATACATTGTCCTGCATAATCCATTTGTCATATTCAGACAAAATAGCAAAATAACTGAAATTTTGTTATGTACTAATAATGGACAAAGCTGAACAGTGGAACAGTTAATGTTGACAGACATCTAGGATTGAAATACGAAACTGGGTTGAAAAGGTAGCACTGAGCAATAAGAGAGCCATTACAGGCAAACGGATTGTCCTAGAATGTTGAAATAGAGCCTTTCTAACAGCCTGCCGTATCCACCAGTAAGCATAAGTAGCAAATCGGCAACCAAACTGGGGCTTAAACTTTTGGACACTCCACATGAGACCCACACTACCTTCCTGCAAGGCTGCAACAGAAGACCAACAATATCAGTAAGGATCAACAAATTCCACTTCAAGTTGAAGTCGTAAGGATATCTCAAGCAGGCCCATCCACATTTTTAAAATGAAATACTTTCTTATGAGTGCCAAGAGAGCAAAAGGAGAATTCGGAATGCTAATGCTCAATGCCCAAACAAATTGAAATTCAACCTTTCCAGATACCATGATTGTATTATTATACTGAAATTTGATAGCTAACAGTAATTGCGTTCTTAGAGAGCACAAAACAGTTATTAAGATTTTGGTTGCCTATATATATGGGAGGACCTATGAAGAGGCAAGGGGAATCACCTGACCCTCCGTAAAGTTTTCAAACACACAGCACAGCATTTCTTTTTTACTGTTTCTATGTATAACTTTTATTCGAGTAAGTGAGTGAGAGTGATTATAACATTCTAAAATTTTATGTAGAAACTAAAGCCAATTTAAAGGGCTCAAAATCAAAACTAGTTATACGGACAAGACAACTAAAATATCTCTTCCACGCATTCCCATTATTAGCAAATTTCCATATTATTTTGTCCTTTTTTCATCTGCAAATTTAGTAACCTATTTATGCCTACGTATACTTGTATCTATAGTTGAATGATTGAGTGAGCTTACTTCTAAAATGGCCTGGTGGTGCTCTCCATTGGCTTTTAAAACTAGTACGAGTAAAAGAGACGCCAATTTGTTACAGTGTGGCTAATACCTTCATTTCAGCCACATAACCTTATACAACATCTATATATACAAAATGTAGTAATATCATTTAATTGGCCACTAGTCTTTTAGTAAAAAACAAAATGCTAACATTTTAGCAAACACCAAAACATACAAATCTTGCTATCTTTTCTCCTATAAATTTTGTAAACGCTAGAAGAATACTAAATATTAATATTTTTTAGGAACGTCGTAATTTTGATACACATACTCGGCTAGTGTATATGTTCCAGTTTTACTTGCTGACTAATTTTTCTCTTTGATGTCTTTACCATCCATCACGTTAACTTTAGGTCCACCACTGTATATATACGCACTATCTGTCCATGTAGCGCACTAGCTGTCCGATTAATTTTTCTTTTTGATGTCTTGAGTCTAGACCCCCCATCATGTTAACCCTGGATCAGTGGTCAGCCACTTGCTGTCCATGTACCACGCCAAGGGACTGTACCCAAATTGAAAGACACCCCCTCATGGTTTTTTTTTTTCATTTTCAGTTTACAACCAAAAAAAATAAAAAAAAGGTCGCTAGCATGTAACTTTTCAGTCTGACCTATTTTCTAGTTATTGCAGTCAGTTTTAGTGGGAAACAAAGTAGAAATTGGGCGCGAAGTTGATCGCTTCGATCACCTGTAATAGATCCTGAAGGTCAAGCCCACGCCCTTGATAATGTTTTGCTATATGAACAACTAATCGAAAATTTCCCTGCTGTTGTTAGTACAATGAAGTTGCGACTTCAAGGCACGAGAACTTAGCCCAACGGCTTCAGCCAATTCAACCAGAGTTTGTTCACGGCCAAACTGCACATGTGGCCTACCCTTCACTTCCTCTAATCTCATCAACTCCTGGTACATCATAAAATGGAAACTACAATTAGAGCAGTTTGCAATCTAAATAGCCTGTATTCGAAGACATGACAACATATAAACCTGGATGTGAACAATCAATTCAGATTCTTCCTTGGCAGTCAATAGTTGCTTTGTTTCTGGAACCCACAAGAATAATCGAAGAGGATCATCTGGATCAGATGCCTTACTTTTACTTCTTTGTAAGTCTGCTCTTTTAGAACTGCTAGTCTCTTGAACTAAAACTTTCTGCTTTGGCACCCTCCTCTTTTTAGATCGTCTCTCCAAGAGACGTGCTGACCTTACTGTTCTCACTTGCTCAACTGGAGTTGTGGATCCCAAACTAAACAAATATTTAAAAATATCAATCCCCAGAAAACATTTCCAGGATTATGAAAATAACTAGGAAAAAATATATATAGTCAAAAGAAAACTGCCTAGGTCATCAACACCCCCCCCCCCCCCCCCCCCCAAAAAAAAAAAAAAAGACGAACAAGAAGAGAATAAAAGAAGGAGAGTGAACTGCCTTGGGGCAAGGGATTCATCAAGATCAGCTTCAAATGATTTATGGTCCTCGGCTAATAAGACTGCATGTTTAGAGGCTGATAAAGCTTTCTTAGCAAGGGCAACCACATAACAAGGTTTCACACCCATAAGGTTCTTTGTTTTACTTGCGAGGGACTGCTTAGTTGAAGATAAGGATGGTATTCTTCCTATCTGTAAGGATGGTGATCTGTGAACAACAACACAAAAACAATCATTATGGAAGACAATTGTGCAAAAGATTGGCTGTGAAGCTTTTACGTATATAGAGCTTAAGTTTGATTAATCTTACAAATACCATAAACCACGCCAGTTAAGCAATTGGTGTTGAAATTCCTGAAGATATTTTTCAGAATCAACAGGGTTATTCTCTTCATGTGCTGAGAAGCCAGTTTCCATATGTCTCCCGTCCAAAACTGCCTTTGAACAGGGAAGAATCAAATAGATATCAACTGAAATTCTTTAACATAAGATAAATCACATTTTACCAAAATCACAGTCAAAAGTAGCCTTTCATAGTAAAATCAGTGTATTATATAGGGAAAATTCACTACCTTCCCCTCTCCCCTATCAAAACAAGATCTTGTGAAACAGTTATGTCAAACTGATGTTGTAAAGGGCTATACCCAAGCGTCTCACCTGGGGAGTTTTGTTTAGTTTTGTTTATGTGCAACAAAGGCTTAAAATCATCTCGCAGCTCCTGAATAAGAACTGAGGTTGGAAATTGTGAAGCTAACGAAGTAGTTAGCATAGGGGCAAGTGCAGGAGCTGCTTGCTCATGAAGCATAAGAGCTGCAAAAGAAAAAAAAAAGAAAGAATAACATTAACCTGATGTCTGACAACTAAAACCAATATGATTTATTATGCAAGTGAATAACAGGCCGCTATAAAAGAAGAAACAAGTAAATAACAATAAAATAATTTTCTGCAAAAACTAAGTTAGTATGATTGAAGAAATACACTGCTCAATGTTATGATGGCTACATGACATGGACATGATGAAGAGTTTGATGCACAAAAGAATTCACTGTATTTTTTATTTTGAAACCAAATGAATCTATCCTATTCCCAAGTTCTCACAACCAATCATCATTGAGAACACCTTCTGACGTTAACATTAAAATTTAAGCATAGTCAACACAAATTTTTAGAAAAATTGTTTTCAGAGAATTCTTGTAAACTTCAGAAGTGAGGGATAAGGGGTAAAGTTCAAAATTGCTTTCAAATTTGGGTAAAGGGTGGCATGGGGTGAGGGATAAGGGGAGCCAAAAACAATCATGGTAATCCATAACTAAAAAAACATAGTATTTGGTTCCTATGGCTTCCACCGTTTCATTCTACCAGTGCAAAAAGAAATAAACACAGGTGGCTAACCATTGCATGAATCTTTTAGTTTGCAAAACACACTTATCTAAAAAAAACATAACCTCCCAAGGACCACATGGAAGGAAAATAACTATACTTAACTAAGGAATCGCAGAAACAATAAGAGCAGACTATTTATTGAGCAGAGCATAATTATCTATTGGTCTACATACCCACTAAAAATAAATGGCAAGACCTTGAGGAACACATAATAGCGAATCTTCCTATAAAAAATGAGCAACTCAACAGCAGAATGGCAATAAGGACCTGCTTGACCAACTCTCCAATTCTTTTTAAATCTGTTGTATTGTAAGGTTTAAATGTTCTCACAAGACATCAAAAAGTAAGAGGGCAAAAATAATTTCCATAATTTCCTCCAAATTTCCAATTTTACATGTTTTAGTCAGAGTTCAACAAATTCAAGTCCAGGTGTCCACAAATGACTGAAATTGCTCGTAAAGATTAAAAATGTAGTATACCACGATAAATAAATGAAACCAAATCACAAAGAAAATCAAAAAAATGATAACGCCCACTTGGATTCACGAAAAAATTGTTTTAACCTCACATATCTACTGATTCTTTCTTCTATTTACATTCTGAAGACCACATTCTAGTACTCCATATCACTTCTAGAACTCCCTGGACTCCAAAGATTGTGTGTGTGTGTTTTAATTGAACGGGCAAATTAAACTTGCCACCACTTGCCCATAATTAATTATTAATCACTAAAAAGGAAGAGACTACAAACTTGATAAACCCAATTTTATACTTTTCATCACCTAAACGTAGAAGCACAAACAAAAACATCTACAGCTACAAAAAATAACGAATAATATTTACCTGAAGGGAAGCGTTTAAGCTGGGTTCGAGGAGGAAATTGTGAAGAAAGCAAGCTGTTTGATGCTTCCATTCATGTATGTATATATATATATATACAGGATGCTATATATTATGACAAAATCTTCCTTTCAGCTTGGACTTGTTTATATTCAGTGGGTTTTGTTGAGACAGGTGAGGAGAAAGAGAAAATAAGTGCCACCGTATTTTTGGACTTTGGTCGACTTGAGCCCCTCTCTCTGTACCTCAAAATTTGCAACCCAACGGAGAGAAATTATTCTGTGCTCATGGGGCAGGAGCACAGTATGCTTCACTCTTATCATGTGCAGACTCCACTTTCACGTGAGATATACTGTGCTCCTGCTTCAGGAGCACAGAATAATTTTTTCCCAACGGATGAGATTCTTGTAATGCACCTGCCGCCTGCACGATATTGCCCCGCTTATATTGGGATATTACGGCTATGTCCTTTTTTGCCTCCTGTTAGAAGTAGGGGTGTCCAAATAATTCGGTTTTTTCGATTTTTTACCGAACCGGTACCGGCGGTACCGGTTTTTTTTGGTACCGGTTCTTTCGGTTCGGTATTTTCGGTTTTTTTATTGTTTTCGGTATCGGTACATAAAATTTTAAATTCGGTAACAATCGGTATACCGAAAATACCGAATTATAAAATATAATAATAAATTTATTATATAGGTTTTAATTTAACAAAAGTAGAAAACATTCTCAGCCTCAGCCCTCAAGCCTCGCCACAAGCCCACAGGCCACACCTAGCCCTCGCATCTTTCGTTCTCTCTAATCTATCTTCATCTCTTCTCCGATCCTCCATCACGATTCACGAATCACGAATACCACACTCCACCAAAATACCAAATCTTTTATCTCAGTCTTCTCAGTCCAAGACCAGATCTGCTCCTCAGTCCTCACTCACTCAGTCACTCTAACTTCCCCTCCAAGACCAGATCTGCTCGGTAAGTCGTGAGACTCGTGACATATCATCTTGTTTTTTTATTTATTGATTGATTTCTGAGTTGGGGGTTTTCTTCTACTTGATAAGATTGATGGCATGGCTATGTCTATGTGATGCATATAAAGTGTTCGATGAAATGTTTGTGAGAGCTGAGAGGTGTTACCGTGTTAGACTGTTAGTGTCTTTAGACTTGATTGGGTTTGGTTGGTGTGTTTATTTTTTATTTCCCCCTTTTTTATTGTAAATAATTGTGTACTTAATTTTTCTTAAAAACTTTAATTGGTATATAAACTCTTTTAACTGCTGCATCGGCACTATCTTGGCTTCTACTTCATGATTTAATTTTCAGCAAATGTATGGGTTATTGCTGCCGATCAGGGTCATAGCAAGATGGTGGCAAATCTGATTTATCTTTTGGAGATTGGATGTTTAATTTGTGAAGTTGTTGGTATCTTGCTTTTCCTTTTTTCTGGGTTGAGTCTTGTGATTGTATCATTCATTTGGGTAGTCTTTGGCGTGATTTTTGGTTTTTCATTTTATGTACTTTGGTATAGTTTTTGTACAAATTTTAATCTAAGTCAGTAAGCCTTTTGGTTTAGGTATTTATTCTAATACAGTCTTGTCTTCCAATCACAAAACAAAAACAAAAAAAAAGGTTTTAAAGTTTCATATTTATAATTTGGTGTAATAGGTAATGTTGCTATAATGTGTCAATACATTGCATCACATTCCTTCTGACAAAAGAAAGAAAGTACAAATGAACTTTTTTTAGTATTTACAAGCTGACATTGAACAATATAATGTTATCTATTGGATATTTTTTGTGATAACAAATATTAGGTTCTAGGATTTGACTTATCATGTAATCTATCCATTTGTTGTATTTTATCTCTCACTTATCATTTACCAAAAAGGTATAGCTCATTAACACTTTGTATTGCTTATTTATTTTTTCTAATGTAATTTTAAATTCTTCTTGATAAATTATGATTTTCTCACATTTGTCTTGTAAAAACTGCAGAATTTTCTGGCTTTGATTTGGATACATCAATCTTGGATATGTGATGGTTTGTTCTGCTTTCAGTAGTGATTGTGTTCCACTGTTCTGCTTTGTTCTGCTTTCAGTAGTGATTTTGAACTTTGTAATGGATATTAAATTTGGATTAAACTTTGTAATGGATGTTAAATTTGTATTAAACTTTGTAATGGATGTTATGGATATGTGATGGTGCTACTGCTTCAGTCTGCTTGTAAGCTTGTTAGATGTTGACCTGTTATTGTTGTCTTGTTGATCTAAGGCTCTAGCCTCTAAGCAGTAGTAAATATTCATTATATATTTGTTACATTTGTTTGTAGTGTGAGTACTCATTTGTAAGCAGTGTGCTACATTTGTTTGTAGCAAATATTCATTATATATTTTTAAGCAGTGTGCTACATTTGTTTGTAGTGTCCTCGGTGGAGTACTCATGAATCATGATTCATGAACCTTGCATTGCATGGAAAGTTGGAACACCAACAACAATTGACTTCAAATGTATAATGAGTATTTACTTAACCTTATACTGTTAAACACCCATTTGCAAATTTCACTTTAGACTTCAATTTCGTTTAAAGCATAAGCTTTATACTTAACCTTGTACAATATACACCCATTTGCAAATTGCAACCCACAGGCCACAGTTGACTTGCCTGGAGGTAAATAAACCAATTCTTTGACTATTTATAAAAATGAGTAGGTTCTTTGACATTGGAAAGGGTAACAATGAATATTTAAATGAAAATGATCAAATGAATAATAGGAAACAAATTAGCAATACTGGCATTACTGTGTTTGTGCAAAGGAAAGGAGTAGAAGCACTGAAGCATCATGATTCATGATATCCACCGCCCACCAGTAGTAAAAAAAGCAGGCTAGTAGGCTTACATCTTACTATCAAATATCAACATTACAGATTTACAGTCATTACTCACTCCAAGTTTCCAACCGCTCAAGTCCATTGCTAGTATTTATTTTTCTTGTACATTCTTTTGTTGCTAATCCAATTTTTCCCTCTTTAAATTTCCTGAATTCATACAATTTTTTTGTCACAGAAATATATATATAAAAATGCGGTAAAAACCGAAAACCGAACCGAAAAAATCGAACCGAATTTGTACCGAACCGGTAATTCGGTACCGGTACCGGTTCTTGGTTTAGCGGCATTTTCGGTTCGGTTTTTTCGGTACCGGTTCGGTTTTTTACCGATGGACACCCCTAGTTAGAAGGCTAGAAGCCCCCGGCCCAAATAGTAGCTCTTTTCTATGGGTAAAGCTGAAGCTATGACAAACGAACTCCACCCGACTTCTAAGTAAACGAGGAGTACTAATTAAGTTCTACCATAAGACTCGACTTTCCTGCCGTTTATTTATTTATATTCAATGTTTAAAAAATTGGATAGGATTGCAGTTCGACTAGAATCGGTCGACTTTTCGATCCGGTCCAGTCAAAAAATCGGAAGTCAACGATCCGATAAAAAATCGGTTGACCACCGGTTCAACTGATGGTTCAACCGATAAAACCGGTAGTTGACCCGGTTTTCAAGTTTTTTTTTTTTTTTTACAAAAATACTTTTAATAATATTATATAACTATATTTTAGTTTATAAAAAATAGATATTTTAAAATTTTATTAATTATTAATAATATATTTTTTTATGTATTTATGACATCACTGGTTCAATAACGGTTCGACCACTGGGTGAACCAGTGACCCATCCACCCGATAACTTTTCTGGTTCGATCACATGTCCGATTTTCTAAACATTGTTTCTATTTCAAAATTAGGAGACAATTTAAACGTTTTGGACACCAAGAAAATTATGAGATAAAAAAACATACATAAAAAATAGATCACCTCAATTTTTTTCCAATTCAATAAGATACAATATTTCCCGCCCTAGCGAAATCGATTTGTGTGCAATTAAGGTGATGTTTGATAAAACTAAATAATTAATAGCTAAATAGTTAGTATATCTCAATAAATTAGATCATTTGAGTAAAATAACATCTGAATTTTAAAAACTGTTTGATAATTAAAAGTGAGTTGCCTCTTAATAATATTATTCTGTCATTTTAAAAGGTAAAATTTTATTTAATAATTTTAAATATTCAATTTAATAAAAATGAGTAAATAATATTGTTGAATATATTTATATATAAAAAATTCATTAAGAGTCACCTCTAAATGATTTGTGTTCGAATCTATATGTATGATTTGATGATACAAAAGTAATTAGTGTATATTTGTTCAGTAGTTTTTGCAAAGCCCTTATTTGAGATTTATTGTACAAGAACTTAGAATAAAATGATTAAACTTGTTAGATTAATTTTTGAGATAATGTTATGCATAGACTGATATGATCATATCATTCGTATAGTTATTTTACATATTCATAAAGTACTTATTAATCGCATAATAAGTATTGAGTTAGCAAAACAGCAGTTGGAATCGTCGAACAAGCCATAAAACTGTATAAGTAATCCTAAAGTATCGTAGAGTTACTCTACATATTCGTATTGTTTGCAGAGTAAGTCTTGAGTTCGTAGTGCAGTAGTCAAAATCGTCAAAAAGATACTTAAGCTATCTGAGAAATCGTAGAACGAGTCTTGAAGCTGCCAAAACAATCTTGAAGAATCATAGAGTACCTCTGTTGAATCGTAATGTGAAAGTTGTTAGCAGAGCATTCTTGTATTTCATCAAGCAACAAAGGGTTCTTAGCATTAAGCTAGAAATACTACTATTGAAAACGTAGAGATGTTTCTCTATTTCGTAGAGTTACTATCAGAGTCGACACCAAAGCTGAAAAAGCTGTTTAAAATAAGAAGTTCATAGACTCTGCTCCAACATTTTAAAACACAGTTAGTAGAACAGATCTTAGAACATCTCGCTAACTTGAAGAAAGACATTCATAGAGTTAAGTACATTGAGTATTTTCTATCAGATTCTACGTTTTTCATAAAACTTAAAGAACAAGTAGAGATTGAAGACATTGTCAGAATGGTTATAAATCTGACAAGTACAGAGTATTGCAGAGCTTAAATATAAAGATTTTAAGGATGTTTCTCACCATCTTCAAATTTAGAAAGGAATATCAGAAAGACTACATTGTAGAAAGTTCGTCACCTCAATTTAGATGTAAATGAGAACTACTGACTAATGAGATATACTAGGTCCAGAAGAAAGTCTTTTATCTATCCCAAAGTCATAACAATATTAAAAGCACTATCAGAATATTAAATGCTCCAACGAAACTCTTTAACAACACTATTTTTGAAGAGATATAAAAACGTATGAGGATTATAATCCAAATATGAATCACCAAAGTTTAAACCTGAACCTCTGCAAAAAGTTAAACAAAGAAAACTACTATATGAAAACAAGAAGAAGTGCTTGATAAAAAAGCTGTTGAGTACTAGAAGAATTCAAGCATCATTACAAAACTTAGCAACACATCAAAATCAATCAACAATCAGTTGTGATTCACTTGATCTGTATGATCATTATACCAAGTTAGAGTGACTTGAAGAGGTTTAAGTGTCCTAGACTAAGTGTCTGAATATTCCGAGACTACGTGACTCGAAAGAATCTAAGTGATTCAGTTGTAATATGGTCTGAGTGATCTTATCCTTAGTGGATATTATACTTGTTGAAGTAGAAGAGTGAACTGGGAGTGTTGATAATTTGAACCACTTAAAATATCTTGTGTTATTTACTTTCAGCATTTATATTATGTCATTAACTGCTATAAATTGTTTTATCTGTCAATAACTAATCTTCACGCACTAAAGAAAGAATTAAGATTTTATTAAACTTTTAAAGGGGGATTTTATACTAATATTCTTCTATGCATAATTATTTAAACAAATCAATTATCTGATACTTGATCTTTTAAATGAATAAATTTTCTTAGAGATCTATTCAACCCCCTTCTAGATCTCTATTGTGCCTATGGTAAACAATAATTTGAATTTGATTTTATATCTTACCGATTAAGACTTAAGAGGCTTTAAGAGGCAAGTAAAATTTTAACAAATAACTTTATCCTCTTACTGATTCAAATATGGAGCTGTTAAGAGGCATTAAAGGTAAAAAAAAACACAACCTTAAATAAAATTAGATACAAGATGAAATAAAATTGGTAAAAAATATACAGTATAAAAAAAATATATTTGATATAAGATATAAAATTAAGGTCAAATATGATATTTAGGCACATTGCCTTGCTATAAGCTTGATTATTTATTACTTACAAAATAAAATTTCCAAATATTAAACATTTTAGAGCATTCTAAAAACTTTGACGAGGAGTGATTTTTGTAAATTCTACTATTCCATCCTCGTCGTAGCACGGTAGAGCTAATAGGTCTCTTTTCATTTTAACTACTACATTTTTAGATCAAATAACGGTATATTAAATTTTAAAATTGTCATATCTCATAAAAATTTAGAATAAAATAAATTTTATGATTTATAATTTTTTGTTATATACTATACGACGATAATAATTGTATCAATTAAAATTAAATAAATTCATACCAATTTAAAGTTTAATATGTCGTCGTTTGATTTAAAAAGTTAAATTATATATCTAATTTTAAAATGAAAATAGTATTAATTTTAAACAATACCGTGTGTTGCTAACATAGAGTTAATTGATACTCATTTTCTATATAAATTATTGCTTTATATATATATATATATATATATATATATATATATATATATATATATATGGATTTTGCTATACGTAATAAAGGTGCACAACGGTTGGTTTGATAGGTAAAAAAATAACCAAACCATTTAAGTCGGTTATAAAAAATTTAAAACCAAAATTGTCCAAATTTTCACTCCGTAATCGGTTATCGGTTTAGTCGGTCGGTTTAATCAGTTATTAAAACTTAAGCATAAAAGATAGAATTGGTATGTCACCAAATTTTAAAGCAATGTATTGTTGGATAACAAGAAATTGGCATATCATCAAATTATAAAAAAGGCATATAATAACTATATAATTATATAAAATAAATAATTATTAGAAAAGTATATAAATTATATTATAATATTAAGGCATTCGGTCGATTTGGTCGGTTTCAATTTTTGAATAAACCAAACCGAAACCGACCAATATAGTTTCGGTATTTTAGTTTTACAAGTTTCGATTTTTGAATTTTCGGTTTGGTACGATCGATTTTTCGGTTATTTTTTATTTTGTGTGCACTCCTAATACGTAATGATCCATACAATACTCTTTTGTTAAATGACAGGTCTCATATTTTAATTATCCTATGGGACCCATCATTTTATAATTGATCATTACGTATATCAAAATAATATATATATATATATATATATATATATATATATATATATATATATATATATATATATATATAAGTTCAGAAATTTCTACCTCCACCAGGCATTGTTGCGTTAAGTGTTTGCTCATTGCGAAAAATTCTTATTGAAATTGCTCTACTTCAGAAGTTCGGATTGCGAAATTGAACTACCTTTAGTTTTATAATGACTAGAGGTATTATTCGACAACATAAGTCGTGATTGTTTATTTTTGTAAAATTGAACTAAAGATAATTAAATAGTTTTTTATTTATTTTTTAATGAGTCTGAATCTGAACGAATAAGTTATTCAAATTATTTATTTTATAATTTTCAAACTTTGGATGTATCTAAATAATTCTTTAAAAACACTATAGATAAATCGGTCAGAAATAGTACACAGTGATATTTTTACTTACTTACCCTTATTGACAATTAAAATTTACCTTCAATATCGATATTGTTTTACTATTGTAAACAAATTTTGTTATATATAAATTGTTTTTGATTTTATTTAACAAATTGATTAATAATCAATTTAATGAACGTTGTTGTAATTTTCTGCTTCGTTTTTATGGACTAATAAAATGTTATTAATATTTTTAGTATGTTATTCCTAAAATTATATTACTAATAATATATTCCATAAAAAATATTCAAAAGTTTATATTTAATTTGTCTTGGATTACATTATTTTTTTTTATAACTATGTAATAAATTCGTTTATAACAACTTAGAAGGTTAATATATGAAAATATTCGTATTTATAAGTTTTAAATAGACAATTATCAAATACGCTATTTCATTTTATTTGTTCAAAGTTAATGCCAAAATTTATTTGTCTGCCAAATCAATAAATGACAAACTAACCTGCACTTGGACCGTCAAGAGATAACTCTAGTGTGAGAATTAGAATAAGTTAAAAAGCACCAACAATGGAGGGATTAAAATTTATGTACCTTGACTTAATACATAGTTAGCTGTATTTATAGTTACTCGTACCCATAGCATAACTCACCCGAGATCAATTAAAAATAAAAGTCCTTAATCAAAGTTTTCATATAACTGAACCAACTGAATAAACTTATTTTTCCATAAAGTTGGAAACCAAATAGGATTAAAATTATAAATCAATTTGGACTTTGACCCTTTTAGAATATTAAGCCGTCAAAATATATTACAATGGGTTTTTCCAAATCTAACCAAATTGGGTCTAATTAATTCTGCCCCAAAACAGAACTTATACCCGTTCAATTTTTCTTATATATTCAATTTTTTTCATTCAAATTTATCGACCAACAACTAAATCGCAATGATTTAAACTTCTAAGACAAGGAAACGTTAACACTTCTATATAAGTTGAGTAAATTTGAGAAGTTATTTGCGCATGTGAGTATTATTGGGCTTGAATGCTTGTAATTAAAGATTATGCTAATTAGATTATAGTTATTAAATTATAATAATCAAAATTTGAATATTACTCTCCTCGGTCTAAAATATAAAATTTAATTTAATTTTTTAAAATTAATTTGAGAAACATTCAAATTCAAAATTGGCACAATTTATTTACCTTTTAAAAATTATAAATATTCTAATTAATTATACAAATTAAATAGTTTGCAAATTTTGTAACTATATTGTTTAAAAATAAATTAATTCATATTAATTTTAAATTTATAAATATTTCAAATCAACTTAAAAAATTGATCTGATTTGATGTTACCAAGGACTATTTATTTAAAGAATAAGACCCATGTATTGTACCAAAAATAGGACCCATATATTATATAACAATATAAAAATGTGTAAAATATCAAATGATAAGTCTTTCTTCCTATTTTATATCTTTTTTATAATGTTTGTTCATAATTTTTTGTACATTACTCTTTTTATAATTTTAAATTATATGTATATTTTTGATATTTTCACATGATCCTCTTTTTTACCTTTATGTGAGAGAAAATCACATAAAAATATATGTGAAAATAATACTCCCCTAAATTTAATTGAGGTGAGGCCCCATAAATTTAATTAGTTAAAGATTATGATAATCAGATGTTGATAATTAAACTAATAATATCTCCATTTATAAAAAAATAATATATTTTAATAATAAATTTATGAGATAAGTAATGTAAAGTAATTTCAAAAATAACTTTAGAACTTAGAAAACTTATTTTCTCTTGTGTAAAATGTGTAAACGAATCGAATCAAGTCGAATATTAAGTTGTTTAAATTTAAATAGGGTAGGGTTATATTTTTTGTGCATTACTCTTTTTAAAAATTTAGAAAAATTGATATTTTTAGATGTGTTTTTTATATTTTTACATGATTATCTCTTTTACCTTCATGTAAATTTTTTTTATATAAAAATAGATGTAAAAATAATTTTCCCATAAATTTAATTGAGATGAGGGCACATAAGTTTAGTTAAAGATTATGATTATCCGATGTTGATAATTAAACTAATAATATCTCCATCTAAAAAATATCATAGATTTTAATAATAAATTTATCTGAGACAAGTAATGTAGTAATTTCAAAAATAATAACATTAGAAAATTTCATTCATCTCCCTATTCTTCATCTTTTTCTAATTTATTTAAAAAAGTAATATTTTTATATAATTTTTTAAAATATTTATATATAAAATTGTCATTATATATTTATAATAACGATCAAAATTATCGTTATATATTTATAATAATATTTTTAATATAAAAATATTAAAAAATTATATAAAAATATCAATTTCCTTTATTTAAACGACCGCAAAAATCTCTCTTTTCCAATACTTTTTACTATTTTTTTACCAACTCTAATGACGTCACAAGTCAATCACACACCACTCGAGTGCCAGCCGCGAGTCACCTAAGAAACTTCAAGTGCTGAATCACATCAATACATTATTCCAGAGGCCCACATAATAAAAAAACAATAGAAGGTGGATATGACAAAACCTTTTTGACAGTGGGCCCAGTAAAATTATCCAACAAAACCAACATTTGCTAAAATCTAATAACCCCTACCCCACCTAAGCTTCCATATAAACCCTTGTGTTCCGTGGGGTCAATTCAAACCCCACAAGTTCCGTCCCACCCAATCCACTCCACTTACAAGCCCTAATTTTTTCTCTCTTCTGTTCTTTCTCTCTCCCTAATTTTTTCTCTCCTCGTCTGTTCTTTCTCTCTCCGATTATGGCTTCTTCAGAGATGGTCCTCCACCACCTCGACCAATCAAACCCGAATCCAACTCCGACTCAAGCTCCATCTACTCTCTCCATTAACCCCACCACTTCTTTCAAATCCACCCAGTTGGTCATCCCCAAAAAAGCAACTAATTCTCACCCTTCCAGTACCAAAGACCGCCATACAAAAGTTAATGGCCGTGGCCGGCGGGTTCGTATGCCGGCGCTCTGCGCCGCCCGTATTTTTCAACTCACCCGAGAACTCGGCCACCGTTCGGATGGGGAGACGATTGAGTGGATCCTCCGCCACGCGGAACCGTCGATCATAGCTGCAACTGGCACCGGTACGGTTCCGGCTGAACCCGTGTGTACTTCCTCCGGTGTCCTCCCGGCGTCGCGGTCGCAGGTTTCGATCTCGGCTTCGCTGAGTTCTTCTAATATGGTTCAACCGGTTTCCGGCGGGATGTGCCAGCCGGGAATGTTTGCGGTGGCGCAGCCAAATTGTAGGTTGGATCTGTGTCAGCCACCGCCTGTGGGGTTGAATTATTCTGGGAATGGGTACCGGAACATGCCGTTCACTGCGTTGTTGTTGCAGCCGGTGACGGAGCAGGAGGCGGAGGAGGAGGAGGAGCAGACAGAAGAACTATTTGGAAAGCAGTAGAATAGGTGGGTGGGTGGTTGGAGTGGAGAGTTTAGTGGGTGTTGTGGTTTGAATACAATGTGTAGAATGTGAAAATATTGGGTGTTGAAATAGTAGTGTAGTGGTTTGGAGCGTATGAATGTTCCTTCTTTTTGTTTATCTTATTATGCTTCTCATTTTCATTTCACAATGGAGAGACATTATAACTCATGTTACTTGGTTATGGATAATTATTTATTTTTATATTTAGAGAATTATACTTTCCAAAGATTAAATAAAAATAAATAAAATTGTCCACCTAGATATGACTCGTGCACTCAAAAAGTGTATAATTTTAGGGGTTATCTAGAACAACAATCTAGTTGGACTAATTTAAACAGCATGCAAAAATATAATAATATTTAAACTTTTGAAGTATCATTAGTGGTGGACTAATTTATAATTTACAACCTAAACATTTTTTTAAAAATCGATTTATGCTTTTAAATAATTTTTTGATTAAATGTATTTTAAATTTAATCTTGGTAAATTATTTACACTCTAAGCTCATTTTTCGATCAAATTTTTACCGAAAAATTTAAAACAAAAATATTTAAATAAAATATCACATTTTTCTGCCATTAAAACAGATTTGCTGGTTCTTATTCTTTCATTTCTTTTGCTACTTCTTTTTCTTTCATTTCTTCTGCAACTTAAAATCCACGAGGACCCAGATACAAAGCTTATGCCGTTTTTTTCACTCCAATCATCACTCACTCACTCACTCTCTCTGCTGGGTTGTTGTTGAGATACTGCTATCCTAAAAATTGGCACAATCAAGAAATTTCCAAACGAATCTTTAACTTATCTGAAAGTGATGCCGGAAAAAACGAAGGGAAAAGGATGACAGTTCCTAAAACTGAAGAAAGGTTTACCAAGTAAAATTCTGCAAGCTAGCAACACAATATTTCAATAACTAATCCCAAAAGCACAAACAAATTAAAAGGATTGAAAAATTACCACAAGATGAACACCCTCGTCGCCGTAATGCTAAGGTGCATCAGTCATAATAACAACAAAAGAAACATGAACATTATCGCCTTCATATTCAACTTTATGAGAGAGACACTCTCCTCTATCAATCACAAATCTAATCCCCGCTACTCCTTGTACTATAATCGATAAAACACCCATCATCATCATCTTTCGCACACATCCGAATGACCTATTTTCCATCTGGATAATTTACAGAATCTCATGACACAGTGATTAAATTAGCAATCTTTAACATGAATTACTCAAAATTTTGAAATATAAATTGAGAGATCAAGAAAATTAAGAGCTCTGATATCGGGAAATTAATTACATTCTATTATTGACGAATTTGGTAATTGACGCTCTAATCAGAAGATTAAAAGTTTGCAGGTAAAATTGAGGAGAGAGAATAGCTGGGGAAGGATCGGTATTGTTGGTCCTTTGGGACAGAAGACAACGTCGTACGTACAACCAACGTCGAGCTAAAACTAAAGTTGCAGAGAGTAATAGTTCCATAGCTTGAAATGAGTTGAAGGTGCTTGAATCTCCATCTCAATTAGTGGTAAGGGTGCTAGAAGAGCGGAGAGAAAGGGTATAGCGAGAAGTAAAGTAAATAGAAGGTGTTAAGTGCATGAGATTTTAAAATTTATTCTTGTTAAAAGTAAAAATATTAAAATTCTGTTTAAATTATTAATAAATAAAAAAAGATGATTTTTTTTTTTTGAAGTAATACGACTCTTTTTCTCCTGTCTCTATGATGTCATTAAAGTTTTGGTGAAAATTTAACTGAAAAAATGACCATGTTCTGGAAAATATTTTTATTTATTTAATCAAAATTATTTTACTTTTATGTCATCCCACTATAAAACTAAAAGATATCTTCTCACTAGTAAATATGTCGTTTTTTTTTATTAAATGGTACAACCACCTCAATTAATACAGGAAAGGATTAGTTTCGATTCTCAAACTTAAAACTTTTTTATCTTGAGGAAAAACTGAAATTATTATTATTATTATTATTTTAATAGGTTAATACAGGAAAGGATTAGTTTCGATTCTCAAACTTAAAACTTTTTTATCTAGAGGAAAAACTGAAATTATTATTATTATTATTTTAATAGGTTTCAAACTGCTATCAATACTAGAACTTAGCCCATTTTTTGATTTAATGTTACACATAATGGTAATAAAATAAAATAAAAACAGAAGGAGCGATAAGTGAAGATCTCTTAAAAATTGGTAGAATTTTGAGTAATATTTTAAATCTCAACTCAAAGAATTGGAATTTACTCGTATAATATGGTCGGTCGGTAACTTTTTGAAGGAAGTTAATATATACATGAACTTTGAATATGGGCAAAACTTGGGTTGTTCTGCAGATGCTGCATTAGTTGATTGAAGGGCATGCATGCATGCCAACTGCAAACGTAAATAATTATAGATAGCTTCTGCTCAAGTACAGTACCGTACGTGGAATGCATTTACCAATAGTAAACGCTGTTTGGCAACAAGCCTAGTCTTATCCAAATATATCTGGCAATCCATGACCAACTCTTCTATCTACAAACTATTTATTATATTAATGCCGCTTATAGATTCGTATATATTGACTGTTTATGAAACTTTATTATAGCACTGGTAAGTAGTACTAGTACGTCAGACGACAAGCATTTAAAATAAAGGAAAAAGAAACAGGAAAAGGGAGAAAGGAAAGGAAACGCAAGCACGAGTAGTACCTAGCCTGCAGAAACAAATAGTCACAAATGGAAGTGAATAAACCATCTGTACAATGTAATAATGTAACTTAATTTGCTAAAAAGAATAATTTTTAACCGGTTTATTTGTCAATGAATCTAAATATAAGAATGAAAAATGTCTCATATAAAGGAGACTATACAAGTGAAGCCGAGGTGATGCAGTAACAAAATAAAGAACCGTGCTCTGCCACAAGCCAGCCAGACACACCTACTGCTTATTCCCGAAAACCCACCACCTTTTCTTCCTCTTATAATCTCTTGGCGGCAACTCTGTTACAACCGAACAATGAAACATGTAATTAACGAACGCAATATATGTGAAAGCAAATTCAAGCGCCAAAAATTAGGAACACGCCAAACCCGAAAACACTGAGTTTGTCAACCTATACAACACTTTACACGAGAGTTTAATTCCATGACATTTAAACCAATGCAAACAACCATTTTTTTTTTGGATCATTAAGAACACTATTTAAGAGTCTGGCGGTAGCATTGGCAAAGACCCACCGGTCTGCAGTAGATTAGGTGTGGTGAGACTCTCGTTCCCCCCACCCCATTTCTCCTTGATTAATGGTACCAAAAACAGAACACGATTCATATTGTATGGGAGGATGAGAGTCAAACTTCCGCTTCCACTGGGGGAAGAATGGGTAAAAGTACCCCCCCCCCCCCCCCCCCCACCCCATTTCTCCTCCTTGATTAATGGTACCAAAAACAGACCATGATTCATATTTTATGGGAGGGTGAGAGTCAAACTTTTGCTTCCACTGCGGGAAGAATGGGTAAAAATTAAAGCTACCACCGAATCTCAAACAACCATTTACATAAATGTATGAGCTAGGCTGCTAGTGTGAGGGCTAAATTACATAAGCACCCAAAGATTCAGGACCCAAGTTTTTGAAACAGGTAAATCATTTGGTTTAATTTAATCCATCAGAGTTACTTCTACGTTGCTTATGACTAACAACATGAAAGGAGAGAAAAGCCAAGGGATTTACCTCCCTGAGGATAGATGGAGTTGTAGTGCACCTCCGCCCAAAAACTCAAGAAAATGACTGCAAGCAATACATAAAATCCTTCTAAGTATTAATTGTAACATTCAAAATGTCCACAGAGCTCGAAGTTCTATCCTTAGTATTTCTAGAAAATAAAGATTAAGAACAAAGGTAACCTCATAATAACAAAGAGTTCATTACTCATCTATTATTGGAATGATGGATGGTTGTGATGACAAAGCCTTTAAGCAGATACTAAAAGATAAGTAAAGCATCACATGCGGATGAGAGAAAAAGACCCAAAAAAGAAATAAAGGAGAAGAACTAACAAACAAATAACAAAAAGATAAGATAAGATCAAAAAGGAAAATTAGATTGAAAGGAATATGGTAATAGATGTAATATTACATAGGTAGTTTTACCCTGTTATAGTATATTTTGTGCTGCAACTTATTACTTCATTTACTGACAAGAGATTAAGAGGCCATAGAACTAGGAAAAGTTAACTCATATGGTAGTAGTTCTATTTACGCAGCATTTAATTAGCAAATCTATTTAGGTTCATATTGTTTAATTCTATATTGATTATAGTTCTCATCTCTACCTATCTTTTAAAGATGGCAAGGATCAACAATGATTCAGGCTAGAAGATTTCCTACACTGTGAGTAGTTTACTGTTATTTAAGGAAAGGAGGGACATTATGGACAATTCTAAAAAGTTGTTCTTGTTGGCGACTCCACCTTTCACATGTTTTGTTAGTGCACAACGTTATTGGCAAAATCGATAAAAGAAAAAGGACAAACACAGAGGCCATTAGAGCCAGAAGAGCTTGACTGAGCTCCTCTAAGGTAAAGTAGATTTAAATATAAGTTATAACCTGTTCATAAATAATAATAACAATAATAATAAATATGAGGTCTTGTGACAGCCTATTTCAATATCTTTGAAATTAGTAGGCCAGAATCAATCTATAATATTCAATACTTATACATAAGTTCCAAGTTTGAAAACTCGAACCCAAGTCTGAGGGAACAATCTAGTTCTACATGATTTTAAATTTAAGTCTGTCTCATCTCTATAATCCTAATGCTAATGCCCAGTAACAAGGACCACAAAGGCTGATAGCCTTTTTACTGACAATTCAAAACTCACTTCAAATTGAGATTATTGGTCCACAAAGGCCATATATATTCCTTTAAAAGAAAGAGAAATAGGAATGAAATATGTGAACTAAATTAATAACTAACATATGAGCTGAGTTCAAATATCTCACGGTGTTGAGAGAAGATTGATTACTGATAAGATATATCTACAAATATGGTCTTCAAAAGGTACTACGGAATATTTCTTAAACAGAAAGAGACGTAGTAATGAAATAGATAGTTTCAAATAAAATTTAATAAAGAAATTCATAAAAACACCCCCACCAAGAAACAGAAAAAAAACATGTGGGGAATAAATTAGCGATGAGCAGATGAATGAGTTCAAAATCTCAGAAGACGCCAGATAAGAATAGATTAGTTAATAACAAGGCATATCCACAGACATCGTCCTCAAAAGGTACTAACAGAATATTCCACCCAATATCAACATGAATAAATTTTTGAAACCCCCAAAATTTACCTCTTTTTGACTTTTGGACCTTCGGAAGAATCTCAATAGAACACGTATCTTTAAATGATGTCAATACAAAAATTTTCACACCATACTGCAAGAAAAAATTAAAATAAATAAGTTCTGAATTTATTTTACCATTCCCCAAGGCTATGAAAGTTAATACTTGAAGAAAATCTAAGCTGATAAAAAATATCAATGATTTTTTATTTTATTATCATTAAAGCGCTTTATTTTTTCAGAAAGTTTGTATTTCATAATAAGGACTGCTTGATAAAAAGCAGAGAAAAAATGCCTAGAGTTTTAATTGTCGAGGTAGAGCAAGAAATGGAAATATGAAATAAATAAATAAACTGCAAAACTTATTGATCAAAGGAGAAGATTCTAGTGTCCTGGAGAAAATCTTACCGAATCTGCAGCTGCCTGCAAGGTGACGTGATCTCCCCACTCGCCACTCCTAGTTTAATCAAATATAATTCAAATATTGAAGTTTGTGAATACAACTCTTCTCAGAAGCAGTATGAAAGTCATAAAATTAGAAAAGTAAAAAAGGGTTTTAGTTTTACTTTGACATCTTCCTCAAATAATCACCATATGCCATTGAAACATATCCCTCATACATATCTGGGTGTGACTTAAGCTGATAATATCCAACCATATCAGAAAAATATCAGAATGCAGATCATATGCAGTTTTATGAACTCTACAATACAAAGTTCTAAAGTATATAAAGTTCTATATCGTAGAGGAACCTGATTAATAACTTGTCTTCTCACAAATTTGTGATGCTCTGGGGAACGGTAGAATTGATCTGATAAAGCACGGAACTGAAGAAAAAAAGAAGAATGAGACAACTAGAGTTGTTGAGAAAACAAAATAATATTTCAGGAAATTTATTGGGATAAACTTCTAGTAAATTCAATCACAAAAGGACCCCATGCCAAGCAAAAGTCATACAATAGAAAGAATTAACGAAAAGATGTATGGTTTCCATGCATATTCTCTCAGTATAACTTGGATGGGATAAGAATTCTTAAATTGCATTCAGAGTACATCAAGCTGCAAACATCAATACAAGGGAAACTATAAAATCCTAACACAGAAGTCACAGATTAATTACAACTTCTGCTCAAGATGGGAACACAAATTTTTTGTTTAGAAAAGAAAAACACATCCATACAAGTTCCAAGATCAATAACAATATTTCCAATAATGCATGGATAGAGAGCCTTGTGAGGACAAATAACTGTGGGTTTCATTTGTAATACAGCTGGCTCTCTATAAATTACTAAAGCAAATAGTCTCTACTAATTAACTTTTCCAGTGGTATCCTTTCCACGTTCCATAACCAAAAGTATTGAAGATTACCTCCAAGTTATTTGTTTCTTTAACAACATCCAAATAGGTAAATAAATAGCACAGTATAAATAACTGCCAGTTTTAAAAACTTATATTTTGAGGACAATCAAGGAATATCTTTTTCTCTAGTAAGTTTAACTCATTAAGACTTCGTTTCACCAAGAAGGAGCTGAAAAACATGTGTTTGAAATAAGCATCTCCGAATACCCCCCAAGGGCAAGGAGCAAGTCAGAAGGATTCACAATCATACACTAGTTAAATCAACAATTCTGAACATCTTAAATGCAACAGATGTAGCTATCACTTTCTATGTAGCACAGTTCAATTTTTACTAAACAAAAAGGGTGGGAGAGAAACTGACCTGACAGTTACCATCTCCTTGAACTTTGCACTCAACCAAGTTATATAAATGCAACCTGAATGCAAAGAACTTTCCAGTATAAAGCAGAGTTAACAGATACTCTTATTAACCTAGCGAACCGCGTATCGGTAGTAGCATACCCAAACAGGTACTCTTATGTTAGCGCACCGATTTTTTTTTTCGTTATTTAACTTATAATTGCACAAATATCAATATTATAACTTAGTAATGATACACAAACATTACATTTATACTAAATTATTTATAAAACAATCAACTTCTTGATTCTACTAAAAATCTTCTATAAAACTTAGGTTTACATTTAGATTCTAAGAGAATTCCTAACTATAAGAACTTTTATATAAAGATACCCTAGCGTATCACATTTTAGCTATGTAGCGTATCACGTACCTTTATTCTTATCGCATATCAAAACGAACCACATTCCAAGTAACACTGGTATAAAGTTCACAACATGTTTAATGCCCACAGCCTAAAACAATCTAGGCAATAATTAAACAAGGAGCAGAAACAAGAAAACATGCTCAGCTCGAAGCTCAGTTGGCTGAGTAGGGAACTAAGCTCCGATAAAGCCATATTCACATAATTGGAAATCCTCAATAAAAGATTTAGTGCAAAACTTCGGTCACCTACTAACTAAATTCAAATTTGTGATGTTAACTGAAGGGGAATGAATGATGGAAGAATGAAAGATAACATATTAGGATCGGTATAACATTTGCAGTTTCTTCAGAAGAGATAGGAGTTGTTAACTCACACCATTACTAAAAGCAGGGTCCTATATAGTGATTGTCAGAATTTTTTTTGCATATAAATTTCTACAAATTCGACAGACATTCTTGATTTTGCATTCGTAAAGGACAAAGAAATAGTCATTTTTAAATCTAATAACATATGTCCGTTCAGTTCATCTCTTAACAAGGGGAGGAAATGGAAAGGATACCTATCCAGCAGTCGTTGATGATCAGAAGTTGCTTCATCAATAGAAGGTATTTCTCCATTAGTTCTGGGAACATGCTGCAGAAATATAATGAATGTTAACATGTTAGGTCTACTGAATTTCTAAGACTGATGCCCCGTTTTGGCATATGGCAAAATGAAGCTTATAGAAATATTAAAAACAAAAGATGTTTCATGAATTAAGAAGAAAGTAACCCATTTGATCATATATAGAATACAATGACCAAGATGGACTAGAACGGGAGAGATTGGTAGACGCCCGTGGGGGCTTCAAAAACCAATGATGGTGGCAGATGTGGTCACTCAATATAGTGCTTAGATTCAGGTCTAATTATGTGTCATAAGCTAAGGTGGGCTAGGATAGTGCTGCTACTACCACCAACGTGGTCAAATATTCCACTGTTACCAAAGGAGCTTGCATTTTTTTTTTATTTTTTTTATTTATTATTATTATTATTTATTTTTATTTTTTTTGGGGGGGGGGGGGGGGGGGATTGCAGTCAATTATTTGATAAAAAGGTAGTTTAGGAAGTTAAGCTAGTTTTTTGATTCTTCTGTGTGTCAGTCCTCACTCACCACAGTTCGGGGAAAGGCTCTCACCTTTCCGCGCTGCTACTAGAGGATTCATCAATAATCACTTGAAGCTTACTCAAGGGCACTAGAAGTCTAGAACTAGCAACCTCAAGGTTTTTCCTTGTAGACCTTTACCAGACCAATAGTGGGAAAATGTGCCAAATATTAACGCTCAGGGAAGGATGAGAGTCCTAAGATTGTAGGGTGTATTGTGGGTAATATCACAAAAGCTAAAGGGTGTAGATTACCAATTTATCTACACACACACACAACCAGCATGAGAATTATTAACTGAAACTAGATTTGATAGGAATCGGTTTATCAAGATGATCAATCATTCAAAATCAACCATAAGATATTTATTTAAGTATGAACTGACGCTTACATACCAAAGCAACACAGGTAATGGACCCAAAGCATCCCACATCAATATATGGCATTAATTTTTGTTCAATATTCAAAAATAAAAAAATAATAATAAAGCGGTATAGGTCCGAACTCATTCAGAATTTACTTCTTGCCAAGGAAATTTTATATTGAACGTCAAAATATGTTGTAGTACAAATATTACATCAGACAAACTGTCCAAAAAAGTAATGGTACTTTGAGTAAGCAATACTCACACGAACAGGAATCATTTGGTTTAATCTCTTGCCAACTTCTCCATCAAGCTCAGACTCACCTGTTATCTCCAGAGTATAATTAAACTCTTCTCCATCATATGATCCTCCAGGGCTAGAGCATGAACTAGAGGGTCCCATTTCATATGTCACTTGTAGGCCATCCTTGTGAGCTGCCGATGATAAGATATGATAATAGGAAAGTATTAGTTAAATAATTTGAACAAAAAACTATTTAAACATCTTTCCTTCCCCTGGAAGTGGGAGGACTCACCATCATAATAGTTCCTAGTCGCTGTACTAGACCAATCCTGGGTATCAGTGGATGCCTGCCACGTGTCCTCCACTGTATTGGATAATTCAGTTTCTTCTGCAAGGGACATATGTGATAACTCTTGTGCAATAATCTCGTCATTCTCTACACTGTTAAATTCTGTATCCTGATAACTATCTCTGACATAATGTTCATGAGTGATGTCCACATTGTGTTGATTGATGTCACCATAATAAGTAGAACTAAAAAGTTGGTCCACGTCAAGAAAATTAAGACCCCACCGTGCAACATCTGGATCAGGCTCACACATAACTATGTGCCTTAGCAATCTTTCCGACTTGAACGCCGCCTGCTACCGCAAAAGGTGGACAGTCCGGCTCTGCTTACTTCCAGTCAATGCAGCCCACAATTGCAAAGCAGAGATGATTAACCTTTGATTCCAAGCTGGTAAAGGCCAATATTTTTACCACAATATAACTATAAACTTTTCACCTTCAAAGCTAGTGTAAAGCTAGATGCTTTCCACCTGGGAAATCAAAAGGTAACGAGATAATTGAGGTATCAATGAAAAAGTCCGTAAAAGTACAAAAGAAAATATAGTGTAGAATTAAAATGGCAAAACTTAACCTTTTTGTTCTTGGGTTTATTGAACAATCATATCCCCATATAGGCATTAGACTCTTCATGAAATGTTATAATCCCTTTGCCTATGCTTCAGCCACTATCACGATTTAGTACCAAAAGCCACTAGACCACAAATAGTTACTATTTCAAAGATACTTATAAAGCCACAATCCTTACTTAGAACAATCCATATTCTTAAAACATAGCCTGCCATCAACTATTCACTATATATTCAAGCTAATGTAGAAATATCTCAACCATGATTCTGGACATTTAATTCAGTAAATCCATCTAACAGTTGTTCAACTCAATTATGTGTCCAACTACTTCCAGAATCAATTGAAACATCCAAGAAAAGGGATTATTTGGCAGGTATCTTAGAATACTTCCCCCTAATTTCACAGTCATGTATCCTATGTACACTAACTAAAACATTTGAAGCTTTAACTATATAGTCAAGTATAAGATTTGAACCTTTAAGCATTTGTATTAGGAAATTTAATAATTTTTGGATCATCTCAATAAATGATATGCAATCAAAAGGTTAACCAATCCCTCCACGCTAGCTAAAACATTAACATGCACCTAGCACCTTGAATTAAAAATCAGGACATGTACACACAAAATAAGGAATATGAGATAAAAGTGAAAGTTCTCCATAGCTTCAGCATTAAGTTTCCCCCCTCAACTAGTTCCATATTCCAATCATCTAGTACTCAACCCCCAAAAAAAAGGGCCTAATTGAGAGTACAATAAATTATTGGATATTCTAATCAATTCCCAGAACAAGTAACGTATCAATAAATTAAATTCTGTGTGAAAAAATACGCACCTTTAAATCATTGCCGGATAGATCAAACCCTTGCTTTGAAACTTCAAAGTATTGAGATTAAATCCTCGAGTCGAAACTTCCAAGTATTCAGTTCGAACGTATGTAGCTCGAAGAGACGCGGATAAACATATAGAGTTTGAAGATTACACGGAAGAAGAAGATAAAGATGGGAGGGAGAAATGTAAGACGGGGAATTGAAGACATTATATATACAGTTGCCCTGCCGTTAAACGTCGAACAGCTTTTGCACGGAAACTTTGAAAGCTCCCCTCCTTTTAGTATTGGGCTTTTTGAGTGGGTTTAAAGATGCCGTTGCGTTAACTGGCCATTTTCTTGATTATTGCCTACCCTAGCCTAGCCCAGCCAAAATGTACACGTCGGTCTATTAGTAATGTTAGATAATCTTAGGGTGCGTTTGATTAGCTCTGAATGCCTCTTAATAGAGATGACTCTTAATCGGTCAGACGCTAATCTTGTTTGATAATTTTTTTGTTACCTCTTATTACCTCTTAATCGATAAGAGACAAATATGATGCTTAATCATCCAGAGGCATATCTGACCGAATTTATATTTTTTCTGAACAAAAATAACCTCCTTAATTTTACAAAATTCCTCTTTTATCCCCTTCGTTGCTCTTATCCTTTGTTGCCGCCAGATCTGGGAACGGGGAAGGGGGTGCCAGGGAGGGGGGCGCCGGGGAAGAGGGAGGAGGAGGACAGGGACGGCAGGGATAGGGGAGGAGGAGGCAGGGGATGGGGGAGGAGGCGGGGGCCGGGGGGGATGGGGGAGGAGGAGGGGGACAGCGGGGATGGGGGAAGGGCGGGGGCGGGGGCGGGGGCTGGGAGAGGGGGGGGTCGGGGAGATGAAGAAGTAGCAGCTGCTGCTTTATCTTCTTCTTTTTTTTTTTTTTTTTTAATAATATTTTTGTATATAGGGATAAAGTAGTCAAATACTTTTATTCAGATATTTAAAAAAAAATAATTATCAAATAATATTTTTTTATTTAGATACAATTTGATTCAGACGCTCTATATTATTCAGATATCTAAATTATTCAAATCTTAACAACTAATTTTATCAAACACAATCTTAATACATACTATTATCATACATACATTAATTGCCCAGTATAATAAAAGGCTAGTTTAGTTATATAAAATTTCAAATGTTTATTAGAGATATATTTTGATTTTATTAAGTTAATTTGCAAAAAAAATTAACCTGATTTTGAGAAAGATAAACATAATTATTAAGAACTTTATAATTAGCTTACAACTGTTATAAGCTTATATTAAATTAAATAGTTTTAATTTGATTTTGAATTTTAAAAATCTATAAGTTATTTTCAAAACATTATCATAATAAAATATGAATAGATAATTTAAAATATCCATGGAAATATGTTAAAATGTGACGAGGAAAACTAAAACTATATCATAATAAAATATGAATAAATAATTGAAGTATACATACATATATATATATATATATATATATGGTTAGTTGATTATGATAATGACTTGGAACATTATAATTTTTAATATTTCATTAATGATGATTTTATCATTAACTCCACAACATTCAACCATTTATTACTCAAAATTATATTTTCTGAAGACTACTATCACAATTAATTAGATGTGAAAATCCCAATCAACTAAATATAACAATTAAGACCATCAACTACATACTTCTCTTTTTGAATATATATATATATATATATATATATATATAGAGAGAGAGAGAGAGAGAGAGAGAGAGAGAGAGAGAGTCTTTAGATTAGATGTTTTTTTAATATAATATAATTGTGGTCCTTCTTCTTACGGAGGCAACCTTTGCAATATATATATATATATATATATATATATATATATATGGATTTTTTTAAAATGTGGGGCACATTTTAAGCGTTGAAAATAATACATAATAATATTTATTTACGTATTTGCATTAAATTCATTGCATAAAAAAATAATATACTAGTGGATCCCATGTATTAAATTTTGTACAAATATATAAACAAATAAAATTTATTTTTATTTTTTGTCCTTAGCATATACTTTAAGGACATATATTAAGAAGATCTTATATATATATAGAGAGAGAGAGAGAAAGAGAGAGAGAGAGAAAAAAATCTTTAGATTAGATGTTTCTTTAATATAATAATTGTGGTCCTTCTTCTCACAGAGGCACCCTCCTGCAAATTAAGTATGTATACAGCAGAACAACTAAATACGAAAAATAAAAAATGTTGACAGAAATAAAGGTGTGATGATTTGATAGAAAATGATGGGGCGATGCGTTTCCACAAACCTTAAAATTGCATTTAAAATAAAATTATACAATTTAGGTGTGGGTTTAAAATAGAAGATGGGTTTCATACTATTTTGGCTTCTTTTTTTTTTTCTTTTTTTTTTCCTTTCGATAAGATCTTAACTTAATAATTTAAATTAAAGTATTATAATTTATAAATTTTGCGTTCGATTTTCACTTATCTAAGTTTATTTTTAACTTTAATTTAGACTTGATTAATTTATGATATTAATGTAAATTTCTAGGTGAAAAAAAAAACTTATTTTGCACTTTATATATATATATATATATATTAATAAAAATGAGTTATACGTATTTAATTATAAAGTATATTATGCAATAAAAAAGAAGAAGAAGTGGGACTTCTACTTTAATTAAATTATTATTTCGTCTTCTTGTCTCTTCGTTTTTCTTAATTCTGCGTCATTTATTTATCACTAAATACGCTGATTAGGTCCCCGGGATCTTCAATGCTGTTCCGGGTCACAAATTAATTATTATAACTTGATGTTTTGTATTCTTATTTTTGTTATACATATTTCCACGCCATTTTCTATGCAGCTTCATCAATTCATTTGCACCCAAAAGAAGAACATTACTAGTATTTTCTTAGCCATCGGGGCTCAGGTGACTTTTAATTTTCTTTTTAACAACCTTTTATACTTGTTTTGAGAATAAAGAGTCTAGTTTTTTTGGAGTAATAAAAGTTCTACTTAAAAGGAAATAAACAATGCTCAACTAGCTTTCCCAAGCAAGCAGAGCTTAATAATCGTAGCTAGCTAGGTCAAACAACCAAGGTCAAACAACCAATACTACTACTCTCTCCCCCGACAAAATGAGAGTTTTATTCCTTCTGCTATTTGTATTAAGTGTAAATAATGGCAATACGGTCACATGATTCTAGCCAGGTTAGGCACTACTAGACAACCAAGGGAAAGGTTCCTCGCATTCCATAGAAAAGCTTGACCATCACATTCTCTATCATCCAACTTTAACCCAAGACATGATGATTTTAAGCTGCAGTTCTAAAAGTGCTGCAAGGAGTAAAAGAATTCATAAAATTCTCAAAACATATCACAATACAACAATAAAATTTTCAGTCTGTTGCATTGTACCACTACACCTACCGGGCATTCCCACGAAGCTATTACAAGAATCATGGTATTGGATTTCATGAAAGTTTCACACCCTTGGTCATATGTAAGATTATAGCTTTTTTGCTACATTTGTTATAGCAAATGTTTGTTATCTAGTGCCCTTTTAGTGAACCAGCGCAAACAGAATTTCCTAGCAAACTTCAAAAAACTTTTCATAGAAACCAACTACATCTACATGTCCTAAAAACCCATATTTACAGCTCTTCACTAATCCTTCGTTCTTGTGCCTTCAATCCCACCAAAATCCACATACTCCTGAAAGTTAAGACTGCAAAAAGAAAACGACGACGATATATCTATACATGTTTTTGGAGTGGTTTCATCAGTTAAGCTACTCCCCCGGGAAAGATTCTTCAAGTACTCAAATAATGAAAACTCTGGCCAGCCTTCTATATGTGAGAGACATGACATTCAGTGGGTCTTTACAAGCTTTGATGATCAAATGCGAGCCAACCAAGAACCATCTCCATTTTTTAAATCCATTTTACTTCTCTTATCTTTTCTTTCGGTTCCTCGCAAGAGTACCTTTATTAGGAGTTACTGTTGTAATCAAAGGAGTCACGGCTGGTTTAGTAGTGCCTGTTTCTGTTGATGGATCTATGATCTGATTCACCATTTCCAACACTTCACTCATCTTTGGGCGTAATTTTGGGTTTCTGGCCAAGCACCGCTTGGCTACAATCGATAACTTCTGGGCTGATTCGATAGAATACTTACCTTCAAACCTGGGGTCCATTATCATCCTAAACTTCTTTGTGTTTGATAAGTAAGGCTTCACCCATTCCAAAAGTTTCTGCTCAGACTTGGGGAGGTTTCGGTCCAATGGTCTCCTACCTGTGATGAGTTCATAAAGGAAGACCCCATAGCTCCATACATCATTCTTTGACGTGAGACGCCCAGTTTGGATGTATTCCGGAGATGCATATCCCATTGTTCCCACAACCTGATAATGTTTTCATGTTATATGGTAATAACATTTCAAAGGAAATATGTACTTGATTGGACTCGATGAATGTAGCCTTTGAAAAGTAAAAAAGCAGCGAAAACCTTACACATTCTTTAATTAATTGTTCAGCATTAAACTACTCATTAGTTCCAGATTCTTAACCACTGTTTGGATATCATGTAATATATTGCTTATCAAACCTTCTAATAGCCCATATATTTGTAAAAGCCATGCTCTAGAACAGAGTTAACAGTAAGTTAAAACCCCAATACTAGCAATTATAGAAAGATCACAAAAACTTACTTCATAAATTCCTAAGTAGAAGATTGCCAGGATTACTATTTTGGAAGTGGGGGTTGGGGGGTGGGGTGACAAAAGTATAAGCAAGAAAGGTTCTTATTACTTATAAGCACTGGGATTAGTTCCAGATAGTTACGACTGGTAAATTCTCCACAAGTGTCCATGATTCAGCCAAAGTTCTACTAGACCAACTTATGTATAGAATCACATGAATCATAGATTCAAGTACACAAGTGCCGGGTGTGGCAAGTCTTCTGGTATTATAATCTCTTTCCAAAATTATCCATTACCTTGACTTCCTGAATATGCATACCCGAGCCTACTTCATGTTATGTCCTTGCAGCTATTCTAGACTCTAGAGAGAAGCCAAGTGTCCATGCAACATTAAAAGTGCAAAGAAATTTCCATTAACTAAGCTTTTGAAGTGCATTATGCTGTTCTATAGAAATGGGTATAAGTTTTCACTTATTTTTTTTGTTGGTAAATACAAGTTTTCAACAACGAATACCATATCATGTGGAAGTCTACCACACGTTTACTGAATGAAGGATACTTGGTCGTGTTTATGCGGCAAGGGCCATCAAAATTTAATTGGGATTCTCCTAAGAGAACTAGTTGGAGGGCTGCGATACTAAGTAATTTTGAACCATCTAAATCTATATGCCTGGTATCATTTGCAATTTGCCATAATTCATAGTAAATGGACACTCAATCACAAGTATTATACACATGATTTGTAAATAATGCATTTCTAATAGACCAAAATAGTTTCTAGCTTTACAGAGTACATACAAACTATGTGTAGATAATCACACTGACAGAACCAAAAATTTTATTAAACAGGGAACATAGTAGATGTTCCATTCACATAAAAATGAGCGTTTACTTCTCAAAATCAATGTGTTTGACTTTGAACATAATCAACTATTAAGTTCACAACTTAGATATAAATTGATTTTAAGAATCAAACTGTTACTAAGGAATGTCCAAAAAAAGATGTACACTTTCTTTTTGGAACAGGAGTATAGTAAACCTAGAATTAGAAGAAATTATTATACACAAGACAACAAAAAATTATCGAAAAAGAAAATATAGCTGTACAATAGTAATGAGGGGTCAATCTACTATATACTCATTTTGTTCCCAAAACAAAACAAAACAAAAAGATACAAAGAAATAACTCCATTTTGACTTTTAGAAGTTAATTTTCGACAGTTTTAGTTCAAACTAGATATGAATTGATTTGATGTTATTCAATACAATTGTTGTTTTCAGAACTTCATGATTTGAAATCAATGTTAAATTTTAGGATATTTTGGAATGAAGGGAGTAATTTGTATTCTGGGAAAAAGAATTATAAGAATGCATAACTGAATTACGTTGCAAAAGATAAGAAGGGTCATGGCCATCCACTGTGTAGTTCCGTCCCTGGAAAATTTTGTAGGCGAGGACATCGTACCTCGCTCGATTAGGGTTTTGAATTGGCTGAGAAGGAGAGAAATCCACAGAGTATGGATATGATCGAGGGTTTATAGAGGGGGGAAAAAACGGGTAAGCAATCACCAAGGCAACACGTAGCAAAACTCTTAGAGAGTCTTCTCGTGTGTCTTGAAGTGTTGAGAGAATCAAAAAGTAATTTTCTCTTAAATGAGGGGACTATTTATAGAGATGACATGTCTGGTAAGTGATCACATGTTTGACACATGACTAGGTTATGTGTCTGGCATGTGACCTTCAGTCAAATATCAAAAATGCCCCTCGTTGCCAAAAGTGATGCCAAAGTCTTCCCGTCCTTTTAGCCGTCAATTCAAATCCCTCGACCATGCCTCAAAGATTCACTGTCAGAGGATTTCGAGGAAGACACTGACCAAATCCTAGGGTGGTCGAACCCTATGGGGCAAACGTTTGAGCCTCCTTCAGTTCGTCTTACTTTTCCTTACTTGTTTCTTTCTTTTCTTCTCATGGTTTCGGATTCTTTGAAAAGTTTTTCAAGTCATGAAGACCCTAAGAGAATTCCTCCTTAGGCCCTTTTTCCACTTGGTTGCTTTCTTCACTTTCAAACCTTTCTCTTGGCTTCAATCATCTAGGTCTATTATCAAGCCAACTAAAATCCAATCAAAAGTCATTTCAAAACCCTAGGGGGCACTCCTTAGGTAGCCATCATTTTCTGCCCATTTTTATTAATCTCATTTTCGTTTCGCTTGCTAACTTAAATCGAATCAAGAAAGGCATCATTAGTCAAACCAAGTTAAGGAGAAGCACACACTAGGGGGCCGAACACAAGGGGACCAAATCTTAAGGGGCGCTCGAGTTATCTTTTTTTGCTTGGCTTGTTCATTCACCTTTGTTTCACTTGGTAATTCAGATCAAGGCAAGAAAACATCTTTGAACAACCAAATTAGGAGATTGAACCCCTAGAAGGGGGGGGGGGGGGGGGGGGGGGTTGAACCCTAGGAGACAAACCCTAGGGCCGAACGTTAAAAGGTCTTCAAACATTTGATCATTTTTTCATCGATCTTGTCCAAGCTTTACTTATTCTTTCGGTAATCCAAACAAGGTCAAGAAAGCATCTTTAGTTGGCTAAATATAAAGTTGAACCCCTAGGGAGTCGAGCCCCTAGGGGTTCCTCCCACATTTATTTGTTTTTTTGGCTTTTTCATTCCAGATTGTCTTACTCAGGCAATTTGATTTAATTGGGTTATTAGGGTCCGCTCATTGAACACACGCTCCTCTTTTTGTCGTACGGACCCCTCTTTCATATTTAAGGGCTCACAAACTTCATCCAATTGTTTGGAAAATCTGAACATAAATCTTATTGGCTTTTTATACGTGCACGTCAATCATTTTGTATAAGCTGTGGTCGGGACTCGGGATCCCTTGATTTCACAAATTGTCATTTTAGATCCAAATTTATGAGCGTATAAGTTCAAAGAAAATGTAAAACAAGGATATTCTACATCATTATGTATCAGCATACCGTAGTTGAGACGTGGGTAAGCCCTTCTTCAGGGCCTAGTCTAGCCAATCCAAAGTCTGAGAGCTTAGCATTCCATTGCTCATCTAGGAGAATGTTAGAAGATTTGAAATCTCTGAATATGATCTACATCATACAAAAACAACGGGAAAAAAATCATCAGTCCATACCACCATCCTACAACATCGTAAAGTCAAAAATGCATTATAGGAACTGAATGCATGCACGCATATACCACATATTTAATCAAAAAATAAAATGCTGACACATTGATAGCCCATGCACTATGCCCGCTCTAAGTTAGTAAATAACTTGCATTAAAATATAAATATATGTTCCACTAACTATAGCACCCAATAGAAAAAAGGAAAAGAAGAAAACTTTGAAGTAAAGAATAAAAATGCCACCTGAAAGTCCATTTCCTCATGTAGGTATGCTAAGCCACGCGCAGTGTCTTGTGCTATTTTCAGCCTCATGGACCAGGGAAGAGATCTCTCTGACCGAGTTGCTATATGGTCCTCCACGCTTCCATTAGGCATATATTCATAAATTAAAAGCCGCTGGATTCCTCTTTCATCATCTTCAGCACAGTAGCCCACTAGTTTCACAAGATTTGGATGCTCGACTACCCCAAGAACATTAACTTCTGTAACCCATTCTTTGTAACCCTGCCAGACAAAAGCTCAGTGTAACTAAATAATAAACATATGTATGACGTTTCAACCAGAAAAAGGGCTCCTCATCAAGATACGACTACTTTCAGTACTATTACTGGCAAGAAAATGAAGAATGAAATCAGACAAGATTGCAAAAGGGTAACAACTCTTTCAAGATTAAATTAAACGAACAAAAGCACAAGGTAGGAAACCTTGCCTGTAGTCCTCTTTTACCAAGTTGTTTCACGGCCACATCAAGCTTCTTAGGATCTTCAGAAATCTTAATCACACCCTTATAGACACACCCAAATCCACCCTCTCCAATCTTGGCAGAACGGCTGAAATTCCCTGTGGCTACTTTCAGGTCAGAAAATGTGAACACTCTGAGATTGCTGGATTTCTGAGACAAGTTTAGAAAGGTGGGCCTCCCCATGGGCTCTGTGCTAATATCTGAGACAATCCTGGAATTGAGTTCAGACCCAGATCGCCTTGTTTCAGGTTCCGTAAATCGAGAATCAAATGACTGAACTGAAATTGATTTTGATCTTTTAGTTTCATCCTTCTTTTCTCCAATGTAGAACTGAAAACACTTCATTGCCTCCAAAGACTTGCAAGTCCACAATTATAAATTTGCTGTAGAATAGAAATTCAACAGTCATGAATCCATCAAAAAACCAACAACATATAGGACACTACTAAGTAATAATTGCATCAAAATTTTAACTAAATGTAATTCAATTATGACACCCAAAATAATAGCAATAGAGAAGGAAACATTAAGTACTAAAAACTATCAGATGCTCCCTCCGTTCCACAAAAAAAATATCATCTGCATTATTAAAAAAAAAAAAAAAAAAAATTTGTTCTACAAAAAGAGTCCTTTTATTGATAAAAGGTATAAAATGACATAATGTCCTCAAGACTCAAATTTCACCATCATGCCACCGCTGCTAAACTACTCATTATATTAGGTTGAACATCGAAAAAAATATATCCTCAAAATTTGTAAAATTTGCAAATGAGACTTTTTATAGAATATGAGATTCAGTCTCCCTACATATATACTTACGAAACAATAGGTATTCAATCAAAATCTGCACAAAACCTCATAGCTTTTAGAACTTAGATTCATCACTGTTAACCCATCTGTTCTTCACACATAATTACTACTCATAACCTCTGAAAATAAGTTAGCTTCCACATATAAACATCCAAACACAAAAAACAACTAAATTAGACTATTTTCAACAATCCAA